>JAODKC010019081.1:0-22203 GCA_026777985.1 Mormyrops attenuatus
TACAGATGGTGTGATATGAGGAATAAAGCTTGAAGTAGCAGGACACATATCGCAACACGCATGTACAAATAATGTGTCTTTGTTTTGTATGGCTATCCAAACTGCTTTGATTCAAACATGGTAAACGCTCTAACAAAACTGAATTTTGGTTCAATGCGGGGTGGCATCGATTTGAACCCGAACTGACAAAGTAGCAGTGGCTGATCCTGTACTACTGATCGCTGTTTGTTAATTCACAATTGTTTCATGAATGAGACACAAAATCTGGATTCTACACACGTGCGTCAGATTAGCTACCAGTGAAAGTAAGTACCTGAAGATAAACTGATACCAAGCGCAAGAATGAATACAGGAAAATAATTCAATAAACTTCTGTGCTGCCTTGAACATAACACTAACCCAGTTCATTTGAAGCAGGGTTAAAAAAGACAGATCCAATCACACAAGGTCTGTACCATGGTCTGTCGCCACAAAGCAAACGTAGTCTACATCATCTTGCTAATGATTTAACTGAATCCGTTTAACTGCATTGCAGCATTTAATGAGAACAAGGAATACGACGCGTTCCGACCCATCAGTCACACGCAGCAGTGAGAGAACATGCTCCCACCTAACAATCACACTCAGCAGTGAGCAAACACGCTCCCACCCAACAATCACACTCAGCAGTGAACGAACACGCTCCCACCCAACAATCACATTCAGCAGTGAGCGAACACGCTCCCACCCAACAATCACACTCAGCAGTGAGCGAACACACTCCCACCCATCAATCACACTCATCAGTGAGCGAACACGCTCCCTCCCAACAATCACACTCAGCAGTGAGCGAACACGCTCCCACCCAACAATCACACTTAGCAGTGAGCGAACACACTCCCACCCAACAATCACACTCAGCAGTGAGAGAACACACTCCCACCCACCTATCACAATCAGCCCTGCCATATTAGAGGAACAACAGGAAGACAGGTAGAATTACAAAACAGAGGAGTCCATGCTCATTTTCCCCATATATGGATTCAGTAGCAGTGATGTTTTAGAACTCCTATCAGCAATAAAAGTTATATTATTTAGCAAAGGGGCAAGTCAGCAGTGCGTAAAACCACACACTAGCTTTAACTGTCACTGATAACAGCTGTGCTACAGAAAACTACATTTTATCACTGTAAATACAGGCTACATTTCATACAATCTCCTCTAGCTAATAAGACCTCCCACCTCACACACCTGAATATTTCTAATTCCACACACCATGTACCAACAGCGTGGTTTAGTGGACCATTCAGACGATCTTTCTCAATTCAGATTTCCGTGGTGCAAATTCTACAGTTCAGCCGTACTTCATATGCTAATTAAATGAATGTGAAATGTCAATCTTGCTAAGAAAAACTATATTATTATTATTAGATTTTATGGTATAATGTTGCAAAATTTTAATTTAAACTGTAGGCGTAACTGCTAAAAGGACATAATTATTGACAAAACAAAAACATATAACATATAACAAAAACATTCATACAAGATAAGTAAAATAAACATGAGTATAAACATCAGTAATATACTGTATATATGGGTTTGTATGTGGTGAAACCTGTTACTCGTTAGCTTGTGGGGACATTTTTCAGATCCCCATAATACAAACCTCAGCTTCATTAAAGTCTTTGAATGCAATCAAAAAACTAAAGATGCTTCTGTTTTGTTACTTATTTATGGTTAAGATTAGGACTGGGTAAGTTTTAGGATTATCATAGTTCGGATTAGGGTTATGCCTGTAGAAATGAATGGAGAGTCCCCACCATGATCGGAATATATTGACTGTGTGTGTGTGTGTGTGACCTTGAGCTGATTTAAACTCTTTTTGTAGAGAAGTGCACTGAAGCCACCAGATGGGATCAGGAGAGTCATGAAAAAAGATTATTCTCTAAGACACAATGTTCAGTTAGCATTACAATGGATTTAAGATGTATAAAAGGCATGCATTGTTATGACTTGTCGCGCAAGGACCGGGGAAGCAGGAAAAGGAGATGAGGACTGGGGTAAAAAGGGATTTAATTGGAACATGATGGGGCATACGGAGCAATAACACCACAACAATAAAATGACAGAACTAGGGAAACATACTATAACGTGGACTTAAATACACAGAACTAATGAAGACAATTCGAAATGGCTGGTAAACACCGGGAATCCACACAAGGTTAAAGAGGGGGGCGAGAGGATCGAACGGTCATGACATGCATTTATTTCTAACACTACAATTAACACACGACAGACATGACACATAACATAAAACAAACACAAAATAACAGAATAAATCAATGAGCAGGATGGAATATGGGAAGGCAGTAAATACATTTAAATGGGTACCCTTAAAAGGAAATACTGGTCTGCACAGCAAGCAAATACTGATACTGTTGGAGGTGATGAGGTGATCAAGAGATGTAGTTTGGTGGGGCAAGGTCTGGAACAGTTCTCTGCATGGTGCATCTTGTTTTGTCCTGCAGCTTTTCGTACTTTGTGGCTTTTCCTCCCCCCTTTGGCAGCGGCTGGTCTAAACATGGGTATCTTCAGTCATTTGGTTCTGCTCCACCCAACGGAGGGATCAGAGGTGTGCAATTTTAAAGTTCATGGTGCAGAAAAAATGATTCTTAGGAATTTGACATTTGGATCAATGGCCTGGGACATCCGTCTGGTGATCTGGTCGGGGGTGTGCTCAGCAGGGTTATGACCATACTGAGGCAACTTTAAAGTTGACATTAATTAAAAACAATACCTCTGCTTCACAAAAATAAACAGACCCCTCTCTCTGGGGGAATACAATCTTTACTTTACAAAAACCTTTACTTCACAAAGCTGGACAGACCCCCCTCCTCTCTAGGGCATAATCTCTAAACAACTTATTAACACACAGGGGCCTAAAGGCCCCTTTAGCTTAAACCGTTCCCTCTCACTATTAACCCTCCAAGGCCTCTGTGCCTTGAGGCAGTATCCCAGAACCCCCAGATTCAGCTGTCCCCTTCTTTAGGGCATTGACCAAATATCCTGTATGTGACTCTCTATCAGGGATTTTCTCACTTCTCACACACGCACTGGTCCCACTGAAGTCTACACAAGTGGTTTTCTCTTTCCCTCAGTTCCTTTCTCATCGGTGAGTGCCCTTACCGGAAGGTCCTGCCTGGCAACTCCCCCGAGACACCCCCTTTCCTCCTTCCCTATTTTTCATGCAATAAAAAAGCTTTTTCTTACCTATCCTTAGGGTGACCCCTTCAGTACAGACGGGTGTTTCCTGGTTCCTCCCCCAGGTGGTCGCCTCCTTGGGTCTCTTCTCCGATCCTGTCTCTGATGACAAATTATGTTGCAGTTTTTCCTTCCCTGCCAAATCAGGAGTCAGGAGCCACTTGTGTAGATCTTCAGATTTTGTTTTTATTGCAACAGCGAGGTTACAACCAAAGCCATGGACATTTTGCGCAAGTGTGATCAATACTGGTTTACACCGATTTCTATAAATTTTTCTAATCTGTTAACAATGACTCGTTACTTAACCATCATCTTTCTCTCAACCATTCACCATCATTGTTTTCTCCCTTTATCCACTCCCCTATGTAATAAGGTAGTCAGTCATTTATTTTACTGTTTGGTCCCGCAGCTGAACATAATTATGGTGCGACCATCTGTATAAAATTTTTTACATGCTCAACAGTGAATTTTTGCAGAACTCATGTGATTCCCTCTTCAGTAGCAAACCGTGGCAACTTCAGCTGGCTACACATTGCTTATCTAGAGAGTTGATAGTGTGAATGACCTTCCCCATGGTGATAAGCTGCAGCACTAATTAAGGTGCATACAACCAGGGTTAAAATAAGACACAGATGCAGAAACTTCAAAGCTAGCATAAGGTGCAGATACATACTTATTTTGGTTACATCGTGCAGCAGTAATTGGTCTACATTCTCTGAAGGTTACAAGGTTATAATATGTTTTGTAGGTTACATCTTTGCAGTATTTGCCCAAAGGATTACATTCACTAAGTGTTATACAGCGTTATATAATATTCCATAGTATATGGAGCCAATTTAGAAAAATAACTCTTTATGTGAACCTTTACAAAAGTGTTTCTTCTGAAAGGGAAGTCAAACACAAAGATTCTTCCCCAATTTCAGAGGCTCCTCCCCCACATCATCATAGTCAGTCTCAGTGGCATCAGGGGGGCTGTCTCCAGGAGGCAGTGTGCTCAAAGCTCTTTCACCTTCAGGGAGGACAAGGGACAGTGGTTAGTGAGAAACGTACAGGTAATTTTATTAGTATGCAAAAAGAAACTCACCTGGCAAAACATGTGCAATCTGCTCTGTATCAACAACAACATCATAGATCTCTGGTGTGTCCCTCATTCCTGTCAGCCCTGAACCTGGACAAAAAAGAAATTAAATACATAATCAATCTTAGGTCACATGACTGCCCTAGAAAGTGGCTGCATTTAAACCACTCTTAAGTATACTACCTTTCATAACCTCTTAAATAACTGGCCAAAAAATACGGTCTGTGGTTGCAGCACATGATTTTAAATGATTATTAAAACAGTATGACTATACTGTAATTTATCAAAGAAATTCCTCAGCTTCTGGCCCACAGTGAATATATCATCATAATGTTGCACCAGGTCTGCAGATGGAGAGAGAAACATGAGTTCTACAATATGTCTACTAGGACTAGGTGTTAAAATCCCTTGATGATCAGTACTGTATGGCGATTTCCTCTTAGATAGGTGACCCCATGGGTTTTCTTATGACGATGCTCTGCCTCCAGTATGACTCATCGTCAGTTGTGTACCCCGGGGTCATTAGGTGTTTTGGCCTTTTATAACAATATACCCTTGCTCGAGGCCGGCCCACCACAGGCTGATCAGACCTTGGTGTATGCCGCATCAGAGGCTACAATAGCCCAGCTTGTCTCCTTCCACTTCAACCACAGCCAACGGCTGCTTCTTATGGTAATATCTGCAAGCTCCTTGATGGTCTTCCACTGGGCCTGCCCTCTAACTCCAACCTCCTTCAGTAGCCTTGTGATGGAACTAGCTACAAAGCCCCTGCGACCCACCTCCACTGGCCGCACAAACACTTTCCAACATATGTAATATGCGTCAAGACCCTCACAAGCTCCGATTATTGTACCTGTATAATTTAGTATGGAAAAATGGTGGAAATACAGTCCATTTAACAATAAAGAGATTAATACCGTTTTTCCCAAAAAATAAGACCTACCCCGAAAATAAGCCCTAGCATGATTTTTCAGGACGCTCGTAATATAAGTCCTACCCCGAAAATAAGCCCTATAGTTACTATCCCATGGATTATACGATAACTAGAATGACATGCGATTATATGTAAAAAGGAAATAATATTTATTTATTTAATATTTGAATAAATAACTGGCCAAAAAATACGGTCTGTGGTTGCAGCACATGATTTTAAATGATTATTAAAACAGTATGACTATACTGTAATTTATCAAAGAAATTCCTCAGCTTCTGGCCCACAGTGAATAATACATAGTTCATGAATTAATGTACTGTTAGATTGTTTACATGGAAAGATACGGTTAGAAGATGACATGATGTCTGTATTTGAATACATGTGGATTTTTGTTCATGGATAGCTGTAAATGTACTGTAGTTTGTTGTACATGGGAAATTAAGAAATCCCCTGAAAATTAGCCCTAACGCGTCTTTTGGAGCAAAAATTAATATAAGACCCTGTCTTATTTTCGGGGAAACACGGTAGTACTGGGAAAATCTAATAAACTGAAAGAATCTCTGCTACATGGTAGAGACCTACTTGACAAATTGTCAGTATTCTCCACAGGGATAGCATTGGCATAAAATTCTAACTTGTCATCCCCATCTGATCCTTCTGAAGTAAAGCATAATTGTTACTTGAGTGTTAGAATCCTCCTATTGAAATCAAGGGCTAGTTAATACTTTTACTTCATATAATTCTTATAGCACACAAAGAATTCTACTGTAGCCACTGTACTACCCCTGACATGCACGGGTCTCAGCCCCTACCTGAAATAAGGTCTCCTTCACTATCCTCCACATCTTCATACCCAAAAGGCTGCTCCTCAGAGTGGACACTTCCTATGAAGAACAGAGAAATTCATTATGTGCGTAACTGCTGTCTTTTACAGTGAGAGAAGACAGGATGTGTGTAGGGTTAGAATACCAAGGTAACACTCCTACTGTTTCTCTTGCTGATTCATGTGTATTTTATTCTGAGGAACTTGTAGATCTGATATGAAGCCCTCTGTGGTTTCTGCGCTCTGACCGCATAATTTGAAATAGCAGATCAGTATCATATCTGACAGATCTTTATCTGCAAAATAGGTGACTTCCTCAAGGCAGAATGAAGACATGCTGAAGTAAAAACTGAGCACTGTGGGTATCTGCTCAGCTAGGCATGAGAAGCAGTAGCAACCTTTTCACTGTTAATATCAGAGGTTCAGACCTGAGGTCTTAGGGTTATATAAAGATAGATAAATCTAAGCAGAGAATAAACATATCACAGGAGGCAAAATTTATCAAAGTGAAAAGAGATGGACCATCAAAGTCAATAAATTGTCATTAAAGAAGATGTGGCATTTACAAGGGTATATTTTACAAGTTAAATGGCACAATGCCGCACTGTGTTAGTAATTTTAACTGTTTAATATAGTTTCAAATAATGCTATAAATTCATTTTTAAGGATGAGAAACATAACTAAGTAGCAGATTATCACAATTTTTAAGTCACTCCCCATACAATAACCATTAGATATGATGATTTATGGTAATTTAACTCCTGTATATATCTGTCTTGCTAGATTTTGAGAACAATCAAATGAACTCCTCTTTCCATGAGGTTCTGTAGGTTTCTGCCTTGATCAGTTTACCTTTATAGATCTCCTCATAAATTGCGTCATGTGTAAGAGAGTGCCCCTCCTGGTACAGAGCTGTAGGAATGGACACAGGAACACTAGTGGTTAGCTCTAAGAGGCAGGAGGGTCTCTAAACATTATGTAATGTACTTTGATAAAGAACATTTAATATATCAGCATTCAAGAGACAACTAAACAATGTTTTAGGGCTGTAATGGTACACAAAACTAACATTTCAATACAAACCTCGATATTGGGTTCACAGTTTGGTATAATTTCAGTGGAAAATAGAATTTCTCTTGAAATTATTTATTATTAAAATTGCAAACACAAGCACAATTCCGAGCAGTTGTAAAAAAGGCATTGTGTCTGGCCATGTGTCTGAATTATGAAACCTAAGAAACACTTATTTGCATATTGTAGAAATAAATATGTAAAATTCATTTTAAAAACAATAAAAAATTCCATCAGAGGGTTCAGTGGGCCAAGCCTCTGTGCCTGTGATTGAAAGGTCGCTAGTTCAAGCCTGGCCTCAGTATGTCTGTGGGCTCTTGAGCAAGGCCCTTAAACCCCAGCTTCCTGACTGTCACTATGGGTGGCTGCCCATAAGAGAATTTCCCCATGAGGATCAATAAAGTATAATAATTTAATTTGATTATTTCATTTCATAATGAACTAAAATCCTGTCTAAATCCTACCGAATATGGCCAAAAAACTGAGGTTCTGTTGTTTGGAGGCATGTTATAATCCCCACATTCCACTCCAAGGGCTGAACTTTTCCCTCAGTAGCTCAGCCCATAACCTAGGTGTCTTCTTAGATACAAGCCTCTTATTCAAATCACATGTGGATGCAGTATCGAAGGTGTGTTTCCTACAGCTAAGTAACCTTGCTAAACTAACGCTTCAAGACACTGAGAAATTGATACATGCCTTTGTATACAGCAGGTTAGACTACTGTAATGCTCTGTTATCTGGGAGCACACACTGCACATTAAATACCTTGCAATATTTTCAAAATACAGCAGCTTGAATTGTCACCAGGAACAGTAAGTTTGAACACATAACCTTTGCTCTTAGTTCTCTTTCCCCCTGCCGTTGGGAAGGAGGCTGCGCTGCATCCGAGCAAAAACATCCAGACTGAGAAACAGCTTCTATCCAGCTGCAGTCAGACTGTTAAACTGCTCCACCACCCAAGTACATTTTGCACTATAATTACTTGCCTTGATGTCACTCTGTCACTTACCCTTGCAATTGCACTGATCACTTGAAGTCGCTGCTGCCATATAATTGTGCGATATTGTACATTACTCTTTAATTCTTTACTTCAGAGGTTTTATCTTAGCTCATTTCATTTTCCAGTTCAGATATTTTACTGTAGTATTTTACTATTTATTTCATCTATTTATTGTTTAGCAGCACGCTGCACGCACCAAGACCTGAGAAACTGTATTTCGTTCTAATCATGTCAAGTGGTTTGAATGACAATAAAGCTGATCGTGATTCTGATTCTTCACTGGCTTCTTGATAGGTACAGGACTGACTTCAAAGTTCTCCTGCTTACATATAAGGCACTTATAGGTCTAGCACCTGCCTACCTAACAGAATTGCTTACAGTCTGCAAGCCACATCGTTCTCTCAGATCACAGAACACAGGTTTCCTTGTTGTTCCACATATAAATTAATATGTTCCAGATGCCGAATCGGTCTCAATCTGTAAATCTCAAGTGAAGACCTATTATTTCAGTTTACCTTACCTACAACTTAACACATAACACACTGTAAATATGGCTGCTTGTGCTGCTATACATGGCATTTTTATCTACTATGCTTGTCCATTAATGTTTCAGTGCATGTTCTGACTACCCATGCTCTCTGCCTTTCTTCCCATATGTTCGGATGGTGCTTGGGGTGGGCACCATCTGAGCTGGAGTCCTGGTTCAGTCCCATGGATGGGTGACATTGTGGATGTGACCTACAAGTTGTAACATCATGAGTACAGACTTCAATCTGCCACCCTAGAAAGGCTGGTGTGGAGGACTGACTCATTGATGGATTTTGGCTCTGACCTTGATCACACTCTTTCTTTTTGAATAATATTAGCATCGGGGGGGGGGTTGGGCAGCCAGTTGACCTTGGACCCTCAGAGGTGGAAGTTTTTGGTTCCTCTCCTCCGTTGTCATCTGGCTTTCTATGTTTCATGTCTTTGTCCCTGTTTGTTCTATTTGTTTATGTATTATTTTGTCTTCATGATGTTGTAATGTATCACAACACACCCATGTAAAGCACCTTGGGGTGACTCTGTCATGAAAGGTGCTAGATAGAAATAAATTGAATTTAACTGAATTTGGATGATATAGTCTTAAATGAGTTAGCATGCTGGATGTGTTCCCAGCAGTTTGGTATAACAGAATTGACATTGTCTTAGTCTTATCAAGTATTCACTCTCCTGTGCTGTTGTAATTTATTGGGAAACTGCCGATTATGACTGACTGTAACCAGCATAAGTGATAGCCAACTGACAGTGAAAAATTAGCATAAGGGTTTCCATGTTGACTTTAGGTTCCACCCAAGTCCATAAATATATTCATTCTTTATGAAACCATCAACCTAATTTCCAAAACCTCTGTATCATTACCGGAAAAGTGTCCATTATTTAATAAATGAAAAAACAGTAGTTTGCTTTTAAATGCATGTGTAGAAACTATATGTCGTGTTTCTTCAGGTTTGCCACAAAATTAAAAAAAATATATCAAGTTTCAGTGAAGCACAAAAAATATTAGCTTGTAGATTACATCCAGAAGGTGTTACGGTAATGATAGAATCCGTCCAAATCAAATAAAAATGTTAATTTAAAAATATTCATTATTTCAGTGTTTCAGGTAACTGAGCATGACTGTTAATAAGCAATTTTTAAAAATGAGAAAATGTATTGGTTTTCTTAATGGTCTTGATGTTTTCATACTGTTGTGGTAATGAGATTTTTAAGGACTTGTTTTGGGAAATGTTAAAATCATGTTAAATTTTCTGTAAATTATTTTAAATTTACCCTTGTAAACACTTTACCCTTATTAATGGCTAAAAAAGAAATTTGTTGATGCAAGCATTTTTAAGTACTTCATGTTTGAAATCATCAAAACCAAGATTTCATGAGAATAACCTGTTTACCTAACCTAAAATGATGTACCAAATGGTACATTTGCAAATATGTGTACCGTTACAGCTCTATGATATTTTTTTGTTCAGTAGCGAAATGACTGTGTGCCATGCACATATCATGCTGCTCCTGCTCCATCCTTCCACACCTCTCTTGAGCTCTTTGTTCTGGTTCATCTGGACAGCCAGTATTATCAACAGGAGCATGAGAAGAGGGCCCAGTAGTAGCAGAACCACAGGGGGTACAGACTGGCTTGACAGGGGAGGCCTTCTGACTACAGATGAAAAGAGATGGACAGACTTCAGGAGATTGATGGGCATAGTTCTGATACAGAACACATACTCAGAAAACAGTACACAAAATCACAATGAAGCTATGTAAAACATTACCAATTCTAACCATTTTTTTCCAGAAATGTTGGGGATGGTGGTAACACTTTACATTACAGGGTACAAATACTTACTGTAGTAATAACCCATTTACTACTGAAGAACAAATCATAAAGAAATCATGAACAAACATAATCACCACTTGAGATGAAAGGTGTGTTATGATTCATTATTGATGAACAAACATGAGATCAGTATTTTACTTGTGTTATTCATTACTTATTCCTTCAGGCGTTCCTTCAGTACTTCACAAAGGTTTACAGAATTAACAGAAATAGTAACAGATACAGCAACTGCTTCAGAAAATATGATTCATTAATGACGTAGTATAGTGAAATCAATATGTAAGACTTAGTTTGTGGTTACTTAACTTACTTAACACATAACACTACATTATTTGTGCTCCATCAAGTAAAGTGCTACCATTAAATCCTCTGCATCACGAGCCTATAGCCCCAAATGAATCTGAAAGAACCCCAAATGATTTATTTAGCTCATATATTTTAACAACCATGCCAGCAAAAATACAATTAAAAAAGCATACACAGTCCTCTGCAAATGTTCACTAAATGTCATTGTGTAAGGTTTCCCATCAAGTAAAGAGTTAACAGGATGGTTTTACAGTTTTTGAAAGATATAAACAAATATAATCAACCATATTTGGTTCTTCTATCTGTGGTTTTATAAGTATCACAAAGTAAAACACTATATAACAACTTCACCTGTGGTGCCTGTAGTTGTTTCCTCCAGTTGTGACAAAGGTGCACCTGCAAACAGTAACATAGATTTTTATCAATAAACATTCTGTGTAAATATTAAATAAATGTATCTATGCTAAAGGGCCCAATTTTCAACTCAGTAATAAAATGTTGAGGTTACACTCAGCGTTAATTTCCTTGATGAAAACTATGACAAGAAATTATTCATCAACGAAGATTTTTAATTGATGAAAAAGAGATGATGATAAAATAAAAATTAATGTATGATGCCAAAAATTATGATGAAATATACTGACACAAAAATGTCAGAAAGAGATGAGTTTGGAACAGATCAAATCAGAAGTAGTATCTTTAGTTAGTGTTGAATGTAGTCACCCATGATTGGATAATATTGATCTTACTGGCTTCACATGCATAAACCATGCAGTTCTGTCTCTAAAGTCTGTCTGTAAACCCTTTTTATCTGTGCTAGGCTAGGGTGAATTTCATTCTGGGGAATTTTATTCTTGGGATGTATATCAAAGTATTGGATTAGCGTTGCTTTTGAAAATACGGACAAAATACTGTATAATGCTGTGTAATCTCCAGACAGGATGACAGTATGAAAATTAGATACTGTTCAAGGTTAGTGTCACAATTCGTGGCTGCGAGCGGGTGAAGAAGGCGAGCGAGCCCGGGGTACAGGGAAAACGGGGTTTATTACGAGTAGACAGGCGGTCAGGGGAGCATACGGGAGGCGGACAGCAACACACATCAATCAGACTTCATAACATCACAATGACGGATCTCCAGGACTAAACAGAACACGGACTGAATACATGGGGTGACGAACAGGAAACAAACAACAGCTGGTAAACAGGAGGGTTCCACACGGGGTTAATGAGGAGGTGTGGTCCACAGGAGGGTGATCGGGGCTGGGCGTGACAGTTAGTGTGTGCCATAGTCAGCTTTAGGTAGAGGAATACATTTTGACATATAGCTAAATTTCACATTTGATGGAAAAATTAAACAAGAATCAGAACAGACCACGTGGAATAACAGCGAAATTACTAGGAACAAATTTTACATTTAACGTGTTTGAAAAGTTCACTATCATGAAATGAAATTGGTGTAGAAATAAGCACTACCCAGTTTTCCCTGGTCTCATACTTGTTCATGTTTTTGAAAGGACACTTGAGTTTTCTTTATTCAAGTTCTATCTGCTGGTTTTTTTCTGATAATCTGGATAGGTCATGCAAACTTGAGACTAAATTTTGGTTTTATTTATATTTTATTTATTGATAAATTTCATATGAAGCCATTTTAGAATTAATATGATATTTCATATTAACTCAGTTAAATCTGTGTCCTTAAAGAATCTAGAGCTGATAAAGGCAGATTAATCTGTATGTGTATGCATACACAAAAAAATAAGTGAAATTTCCAAAGAAATGTGAAAATGATGTATTAGACTATGCCTAAACCTATTCTTTTCATCAGCTCTATGTACTGTAGATTTAGTCAACTAAATCTAAAGAAAATTTAGTTGATTAAATATCCTGTAATTTTTGTCGACTAAAGACAAAAAAAAAACATCAGATGACTAAAATATGACTAAAACTAAATTGCATTTTTGTCAGAAGACTAAGACTAAAACTAAATTAAAATTTGCTGTCAAAGTTACCAGTACCAGGTGCAGCTGCACAGGTAACACCAGCATTCTTCTTGCGAGTGCAGCTCTTCTGGCTCTGGAGAGTGTAAGGGCAGTCCCACAGGTGGAGCTCATCGCCCTTGCAGTTCACCTCATTCAGCCAAATGGTGCCTTCCCCAAAGGTAGCGTTCCCAAGAGCCTCCAATGCTGTCCCACAGCCCAGCTGTCTGCAGACCACCTGGGCATCTCTCAAGTCCCAGGAATCGTCACAGATGGATCTCCAGAATCCCCTGTACCACAGCTCCACCCTCCCTGAACACTCAGAGTTGTTTCCCTGCAGTCTCAGGGGAAGCTGGCCTGGGGGGAAATGAATGTGCCAGCACTGCAGCAGTCAGGAGACATGTAAGAATGAACTAACTGCACAAATAAATGTTTTATGCTGAGCTCTGAAATTGCAGATAACTAAGATACTTAAATGAATTTCTATTATGATCATAATGAAATATCACAACACGTCATACAGGAAAAATAGTGAAGAATTTTTTCTTATTAGCTCTACTATTAATGCATGGATTGACATGTGTAACAGTGACATGATTAAACAAGTACTGGAGCACTGTATCCTCATGTTTCTTCATACTAACCAGCAGGACGACTAGCATACACTTCAACTTCACACAGAGTCAGGATGCCATTGGTTGGGAGGAGTATGTTGATGTAGCGTCCCAGCATCCCATAGCAGAGAAAAGTGCGTGGCTGACCTACTGGGATGAAGGTGATCACAGCACATCTGTACCAAGAAGATCAGGACTTAGTATGGTAAATTATCAAGGAACATTTCATAAAACAGTAGCAGGGAGAAGGACACAAAATGTACCGTGGGTTCTGGTTGCCGTTGTCTTCCAGTGAGTTTCCAATGCGAATCTCAGCTCCGCTGATCCGCCCTGAACAGCAGTCCCCTCTGTTGGTGATGATCACTTCACTCACTGTGTGTGTTTCCTGCAGATCCAGCCTCCACCAGGGTTTGGACTCGAGCCTTGTCTGTGTGCAGGATCCATCACCATAGTCTGCACTGCTGCCTCCGTCAATAGCTTTGCCAGCATCTCCTAACCTGTCATACTGGGATGACTGAGTTGCCCTTCCTTTCAAAGCCACATTATCTTCTGTACCGGAAAGACAAACACAAAGGTTTTCACTCCTTTTCTATGCAATACCATGTATGCTGTTTACTCTCCTAAGATGCTCTTTGCTGTTTTCTAGAAAATTTCATTCTATGTGGTAAAAGACAATTTGTTAACACTTTTCCTAAGGTCATGTTTTTTCTAATTTATAAATACATTTATAATGCATTATAATACATAAAGAATAAATAAAGCATTATGAACATGCCTATAAATGTTTATCAGAAGGCATAACACATTATAGCCATGTTTGCTATGCATTATGACTGCCTTATAAAGCTCTCATCTATAATGCACTATAGATAACATTATAATGCAGTTTAAAGCATTCTTAATGCTTATACTGAACATTATAATGCATTATAAAGGTCTCTATAGTACATTATAGATGAGTTTCATAAAGCATTCATAATGCATAATACACATGGCTATAATTTGTTATGCCTTTTGATAAATATTAATAGCCCTGTTTATAATGCTTTATGAGTGCATTATTATTTCTTATGAATGTGTTTATAAATTACAAAAACATAACCTTAAGTAAAGTGTTTCTGATCATTTTCCATGCTAAGATATTGAATGCTGAAAATATTAGGAAACTGTTACAGGAATGTTTTAGACAACTAAGACAAGTTCCAATATATGCAACATTAACATAAGAATTCGGTCATATGAAATCAAATCCATCCCTTGGTTTCTTAATGATTACAGAGCCAATAATAATAAAATGTGCATAGGCTCATTGAATGCTGTGAAGCATTTTATGCTGTTTCAGTTATTCTTGCAAATATGAAGATAGCTAAAAAAATTAACAAATTTGATGAATATGTATGAAGCATAATATAAAACATGATGTATCCTTCTCTAATCTCTTCATCATGCGTTGCTTTCAGTTTTTTATATTGCAAAAATTGGTTATGATTTGTCTGTTACCACTATAGGAGGTAGTTGGGACAGTTGCATTGGCTCCTCGTGTTGCTAGAATTATCACAGTCTTTACTTTCATTATCAATAGAGATCAAAAAGCTATAATTTAAAAATCACGATAAAATGGCAGTCATGCCCTTGAAAACATTACAAAAGATACAGAAGATAGTTGGAAATAATGTATTATTTATGGAATATCTAATTTTAATGAATGAATTTTCAATAATAACAACTGCAATAATAAATTATATATGCATGATAAATATAGAATCACACAGCATCTTTAGACTCAAAAAATAATGTAACACTATCGTATTATTTTATATATATTACATTACATTATGGTGCCCTTGTGCAGAACTGCAATGTATGACTGGACTACAAGTGCATTACATCAGTAAATCATTTTGATATTTAATCACTGACCACAGCTCTTGGTTCTTAGCCAGAGTGATTTGTGGCAATTTTCTTTGTTTTTATAGCTTCTGTTTATTTTAAATCTTGTTCTACATCTTTGAAATTTTATAGAACGTTAGCTAAAATTAAATATTATAACCACACATTGATTTACTACTGTAATTTTTCTGGTTGGCATGTGCGATTATAGAAAATTAATCAACACCCATCTGACCAGATCAGCTTCGAGAACTGAACAGTGCCGTGGTATAGACTTATGTAAACAGATGTTGAGCTATTTCATCTTATTTTATACCAACCAACAACACGACTTATATGCACTTCAACTTCACACAGAGTCAGGCTGTTAGAGGCTGGGAGGAGCACATTGAGGTAGCGTCCCAGCATCCCCTGGCAGTGGAACGTTTGGGACATTCCTGCTGGGATGAAGTCAATCACCGCACACCTATAAGGAGAGAGAAGAGAAATACAGTTTTCTAATCTAAGCTAGTGTGTAAAATGTTAACCTCAGTCAAGTGTTATATTATATCCTGTCATATTATATATTTTTTGCCAGGCCAACTGCAGTGTCGGTATGTTGATATTTTAAGGCAGCAAAATAGCATTGTGCTTTTGACCAACAAAAACAATGTCTAAAGTCAGTGGCGCATTATTAAATGGAGCTTTTTAGAGACGTGCAAGTGCACGACATTCGTTACAGACACAGGTATGTACTCGAAGTGCACTAATGTTTTTTTGTTATGTCATTTTATTTCATTATTTCATTTCTATACATAATGTTTTGCTATCAGAATTAACCACATGCTGAAATTGAATGGACATTTGGACTGCCGAAAATACATTACAGATGTTTAGATAAGTCAGGTGGAACACTACAGCCCTCAGAAAGTCACGGCATTCTTTGTGGCATGTTGTATGTTGCGTAACATTTCCATGCAAGATGGATGTCTATTGGACATAAATGAGGACACATTAGAGGACTTTGGAAGGCATGATCCTGAACTGCATGTGCTGATGCCAACAAAGGAGTGTATGCTGGCAGCAGCACAGGCACGGAGGGATCAGCTGGCAGAAGAGCTGAATTGTCTGTAGATTTGTGAGGAATCTAAATTGTGAGATGCAGAAAAAGAACAGCCCTATTGCCATTTAAGAAAGAAATTTACAAACAAGAGGAGGCCATTCAGCCCATCAAGCTCATTTGGGGAGAACTTAACTAATAGCTCAGAGTTGTTAAAATCTTATCTAGCTCTGATTTAAAGGAACCCAGGGTTTTAGCTTGCACTACACTAACAGGGAGATTATCTCATACTCTAACTACACATTGTGTAAAGAAGTGCTTTCTCAAATCCATTTTAAAATGTTCTCCCGGTAATTTCCACCTATGTCCACGAGTTCTAGTATTTAAACTAATATTGAAGTAGCCATTTGGCTGAACAGCTGCCAGACCTGTTAGAATTTTATATACCTGGATCATGTCCCCCCTTAGTCTCCTTTGCTCGAGGCTGAACAGATTCAGTTCAGCTAACCTCTCCTCATAAGACATTCCTCTAAGACCAGGAATCATTCCCGTAGCCCTATGTTGCACCCTTTCCAAGGCAGCAATGTCCTTTTTAACGTATGGTGACCAAACCTGCACACAACATTCTAGGTGGGGTCTTACCAAGGAATTGTATAATCATAGCATCACCTCTCTTGACTTAAACTCTGCACACCAATGGATGTAACCGAACATCCTATTGGCCTTTTTAATTGCTTCCTCACACTGGCGAGAGTGGGACATGGAAGCATCAACATACACACCGAGGTCTTTCTCATAATCAGCTACCTTTATTACTGTGGAACCCATAAAATATCTATATTTATATTTCTGCTTCCTGCATGTATTACCTTACATTTATCTACATTAAATTTCATCTGCCAGGTATCAGCCCAGTCACTAATTATTTTAGAACACAACCTATGGTTTTTTAAGATGATTTCAAATGTTCAAGTCTATAAACAAACAAGTACCTTGCACCAGTAATGGTTCTTAACTAGCTCAGAAATGGATTGATAACCAGTTCTCATCTAGTGAAACCCTTACACTTATCAAGACCAGTCTCTGTTCCTACCTCTTCAAATAACACTTCAATAAACAAAGATGTCAAAATGTACCTTGGGTTCCTGTTGCCATTGTCTTGCAGGGAGTTTCCAATGCGTATCTCAGCTCCATTGATCCTTTCCGAACAGCAGTCCCGTCTGTTGGTGACAGTCACCTCTGTCACATTATGTATTTCTTGCAGGTCCAGTCGCCACCAGGGTTCAGATTCCCATTTAGTGTGTGTACAGGATCCAGTGACAAAGTTTGCATCACTGTTTCCATCGATAGCATTGTCAGCACTACTGAAATAATCAAACTGAGATGACTGGGTTGCTTTTCCCCTCAATGCCTTGTTTCCTTAAGCACAAGAACGATAAAAGGACATGGTTCATGTTAAAACACTGTTTTTACTCTAGATTTTAAGCAATACAATTCATTTGTGGTAATGTTGTTGATTTCTGAAAAACATTCTAAAAAAAGGCTTAACTCTGAGGTTGACAGCTGAAGGCACATGTGCCACTGTAGGCAACTGGCAGCATAATCGATGGCATGAAGATAAGAGGATTTAATTTTTTATTTATTTTTTGGTTGACACCTGTCATCTCAATGCTCTGTCACCTCTTTCACACACATTGGCTAATGTGCAGCCTGTCTTCAGTTTGATTGGCTTATTAAACATTTGTCATAGACAGTATGTTTAGATGCACACTAAGAAAATCAAATTATTGTGTTAGTCTGACTAAAACTATTGGGAGTCGAATTACTCCTGCATGTGTACGTTCATTCGGACTCAAACTGGCCTAAGCGCTCTGTGCATGCTCCACAGTTTCCCTCAGGCTAAGACTGGGAAATAAAAGAAAATGTTTGGAACATAGCAGAGGATGTATAGCACGTACGAAATGTACAGCACGTACGAAATGTACAGCACTGTAAAGCTGTCCAATTCACAACTCAATTAAAAGGCTCTTTTCCACCTCACCAAGTACCATACTTTTGGTACTTCAAGTAGGTACGAAAAGTATGCTACTTCAAAGTGTTGGTTTTCCACTGGCGTAAAAACTGGTCCTGATGCCGAATGATATCTTGTACTGAATTTGAAAAAATGGCTGTAGTATATTGTAGAATTGGATGACATGCAATATTAATACCAATATCAAGTGTTATGCACATCCAACTCTTATATCGCTAGTCAGATAGATTAAGACCAGGCTTTTTCTTACCTTCAATTTATATGAATATTATAGCGCAGGGAGTTCAAGTCTTTATTCTGTCATAGGAATAAAAAAACTAGCAAGTTTTGCAATTTTAATTATCATTCATTTTCAAGATTATCTAGTACATGTTTAAAAGTCAGTTTATAGTTTACCTTCACTGCTTTTGCATGAGTGCTGCATGCATTCTCTGAGACAATCATAATCATTTTCATCCTTGCTATTTAAAACACTCATGAGAAATTTATGTTCAGGTCCTTTTTTCATAAATACCCCAATATTTATTATATTATAATATAATTATAATTATTTTATGTCTGTGATGTAATAGATCAACCAGAAAAAGCCCAGTACTAAGAAGCTGAAAGGAGGCATATTCCGGAGTCGGACATACTTCCATCAATAAATTGATTCCCCTCCCATGCATGTATACTGGGACAAGGACAGTAGTCCGATTCAATGCTGTGTCAACCTATAACTGTAGCTCTACTTAGGTGTCTATATAAACATACTGAGTGACCACTGCAGTGCCTTTACAGTTCAGATTTAGTAAGGCTACTGAGTGCAAGTGCACAGGTACACACTCAAAGTGCACTAGTGTTTTTTTATGATGTCATTTTATTACATTATTTCATTTCTATACATCTTATTTCATGTAATCTTTAGTCTACTGAGTTAGCCAATGATGGCAACTCCAGTACTCTTCGCAGCTAAATTAAAAGTTTTGGGCATTCCAGCCACCATGGACAGTGTCACAAAAAGTCGTTCAAAGATGACTCCCTCAAGCGTGTCATATGCAAGTATCTCAAGCAAGCCCACCACCTCAGTCTTTGCCAGTGCCAATTCTAAAAGTCATGCTACTGAAGCAATTTAGTTCAATTTGTATAGTGCATTTTCACAACATTACATTGTCTCACACTGCTTTAGTTTATCTGGTAACACTGTACACTATTACTTATGTATAAATTAACCACAAAATAAGTCTTAGTTACATACTAATCTCATGTTAATTCATCATTAATGAATTATGATGCATCTTTCATCCCAAGCAGTTACTATATTTGTTACTACATCTGATAATTCTGTAAACCTTCAAGTACTGAAGGAACTACTTGAGGAACAAGAAATGAATAACACAAGAAATACTGATCTAATCGTGACATCTGTTCTCAAATAGCAGCTATATTTGTTCATGATTTGTACTTCAGTAGTAACTTTAGTAGAGTTATTACTAAGTATTTGTGCCCCGTCAAGTAAAGTGCCATGGATTTATAATAATAATAATTGACACTTCATTGATTTTATTGTTTTTATGTCTCCCTCAAATTGCTCTTTGTAGAGTAAGCTGTTGGTGATGGGTAGCCACCTGTTGGAGTGCCTAGGGAGCTGGGGGTTAAGGGCCTTACTCAAGGACCTGCAGATGTGCTGAGGCTGGGTTTGAGCTGGTGACCTTCTGATTACAGCCACACGCTGCCCCCTTAATTATATGCCTAAAGCCCCCAGTGAGTAAGCCAGAGGCAACAGTGGTGATGGAAAAACTCCCCAGAAGGAAGAAACCTTTGGAGGAACCAGACTCAAAGGGGGAGCCCATCCTCCAGGGAGTGACAGAGGAAGTCAAATGAACAAAATGGCAAAATCGTAATGTACTCTGTCCAAGATTTTAGCCTCAATATTTTTATCCAGTACAAACTCAGCACCAATAATCTGAGACCATTTATAACAGTGACCTTCACTGGCTGGCCCCAGGCCACTGGTGGCCCCCAAAGGCCAGTGTGGTGCCCGTGATTGAATAAAAAAATAAGAAAATTATCCTGACGATCAGATTTAATTTTAAATTAATTGTTATTTTTACATTTTTTGAATTATTTTTTTCATCTAGATTCAATACAACTTCCCCAAAAATGTGCAGCTACATAGCTAACTAACAATTAAGTGAAGCAGCATCAAGATTACTTCTGGCTAACCAGCTTTAAAAGTACATGGTGGCCCCCAAACGACCTCCACACTGGTAAGCGTGGCCCTCGTCTAAAATTCTGTGAAGAACACTGATTTAGAATGTCATTCTTTTATCTTTTGTTTAAATCAACTAAAAATACACTTCTCAAAAATTTAAGGTAGTTTGGTTACTGAAGGTAGAACTTGGTAGAACTTCGAAATGATACCCTTTTTTCCAAAGTCTGTGGCCTACACAATGAATATTGATGAGATAGGTGTTAACACACCTGTAATGGTCTGCATACTGTCAAAGGAATGTCAATGTTACTGCTTCCAGACCCATCAGTTGGAAATGTCAGTTTGAAATGTAGGAAAAGAAGAGACAATAATAGCCTTTTTACAGTTTATGACATGCAATGGATTAAATGTTGATTAATAAAAAGTAAATCATGTTACATATTAAATATGTGAAATTATTCTATTTAATCTTATAAACTGTATTTTGTGAATCATAATAAACTAAAATGATTACTTTGTAGTCTTGTACTTGCAAAAGAGTCCCATAAAGGCAGTGAAAAACGATAAAGGAAAAACAACAGTTTGCATATATTTATAAAGACAAGTGTTTACAGTAACGATCAAAATTAGAAAACTAGGGACAATTTGTAATTTACAAACTTACTGCTTATCCGACAGCTATCTATGCATTGAAGCAATGTATTTTAAACGCATTCCTTAAGTGAAAATTGTTTCGCATCATAAAATAAAGGGTTGCAGCAGTTTTTGTGTGTTTTCTTGACTCCGTAACAGCGTATCATTATTATGTAAATAGTGCTATTTGCAGGTATGTGGGACTGCTTCATGACTCAGTCATTCAAGTCAATGGCTCTTGTTATTTTTATTTTCCTTACAAAGCTCTAAAATTATATTTAATTTCTACCTATATATATTTGAAAAGTAGATTGTTCAAGGTTTATGAGGGTGTTTTTTATGTTTTTAAGCAGTTTGGTGAGATTTATGTTTGGACCTGCATGCAGCCAGCTGACTCCAGAGGGTTAAGGTAGCTACTAGCTAACTGGGCTGCAGGTGGCTCCCCAAAGGGCAGTTGCTGCTTTTCTAAGTCCTACTTATGAAAAAAAATCACGTGCGTGAAATTGTCCCCCCCATATCTTTCAGATTTAAACCAAACTTGTTTCAATTGTTTGTCGCTTTTGTGCAGATTTGTGTCATTGAAATTTTCTTTTGTGCTGTTTTAGTTTCTGAGCTATAAATGTTTGTTTACATAGTGACGTCACCAATGTGAAGCTGTCCCCCCATTTACGTCTGATTTCAACCAAACCGATCCCAATAGTTTGTGCCGTTAAAATTTTCATTTGTGCTGCTTTCTGAGATACTAATGTTTGTTTATATAGTGATGTTACCAGCTTGAAGTTGGCCCCCCATTTGCATCTAATTTTGACCAAACCGATCACAATTGTTCATGCCACATTTGTGCTGGTTTGTGTCGTTGAAACTGTCTTTTGTGCTGTTTTAGTTTCTGAGATATTAATTTTTGTTTACATGGCACTGCGTCTGTCACACCCAGCCCCGATCACCCTCCTGTGGACCACACCTCCTCATTAACCCCGTGTGGAATCCTCCCGTTTAC
>JAODKC010019082.1:0-17951 GCA_026777985.1 Mormyrops attenuatus
AGATAAGATTTTAACAACTCTGAGCTATTAGTTAGGTTCTCCCCAAACGAGCTTGATGGGCCGAAAGGCCTCCTCTCGTTTGTAAATTTCTTATGTTCTTAGTAATGTATATGACAGCTGATCTCCTTCTGTTTATTACAGTATACTGCACATTAGTGTTTAAACATTTATAAATATACTAAAAATGTTACAAATGATGCAAAGGTGACATCAAAACATATAAAGACGGTCGACACAAACCAGCTACCAGTACAGTACGCCTGAAATATCGGTAAGGGGCGGCTCCTCAATTATCAACCAGTTCGCTTAACAACCCGGTCATGGGAACAGAACTCGGTCATTAAGTGAGGAGAATCTGTATATTCAGGAATAAAAATAATTGTGATAATGCTGAGATTTTACTTCTTCAGAAATCATTCAAATAAAATTTGACTAAGACAAATGGCATAAATCATGAGATTAAAACCACAGATTATACAAGTTTCTTATTCTTCAGCCAGGTTGGGGTTACCTGGTTTCCAACATCATCATCTTAAGTGGCCAATGATAAAACAAAAATGACGGCTTTAAGCATGAGAATAGGCCCCGTTGCCTAGAGCCCGGTGCTCAGCCTGCCCGGCACGACAATACACTGACATGTACTGTATCCAATGGAGCTACGCTGGACAAAAGCACCCATTAAATGAGCAAATATACAAAGGAAAACACTGCAGTGCAGCTGGACAGAGAGGTGGAGGGAGACGTTACCTGGACGGAAAGCCATCTTGATCTTGATGAAGGCCTCGTTACAATCAGCCAGCAGGTATTTCGCCTTCCTGTGGTAGATCCGCACCACCCCGAGAAGCAGGTGGCCGGAGGTGCGCAGCGCCATCTTCACCTGTTATTAAACAAGGGCAAGTCGGCGTGTCACAACTGATCAGGATGAGTTTGAGCATGGCTCGGCATGGTTTAAACGCGAATAAGCCGCTGATCACCTTGGGCGAGATGATGCTCTCCACGCTGCTCTCCAGGTTGCACTCAAACACGTGCGCCTTGGTCAGCTTCTTGTCCCAGTGGGCCGCCAGCCAGATTTTGGCCAGCGGCCCACGCTTGCTGAGAACAAAGTGGGCGTAGAACATGATCCCAGCTGCTGTTCACAGACAGGCAGCCAAACCTGCAGAGGTACGAGGGAGGACAGGTTATGGGGCGGCATGCTCAGGGAGAAGGGGACAGCGAGGGCTTGAGTGCCAAATATATTTAAGCTTTCATGATGATCAAAAGGCGCCTTACTGAAAACAATATGCAAAAATGTCGCCTTCTCCTTCTATAATATTTTAAACAGTGTCTGCCTTAGTTTTATTATCAATAGTCTCATAAATCACAGGCTTTCAGGAGTCAACCTAAAATCAAACCAGCAAGTTTCATAACGCATGTTTCTTGGTTCTATCCACAGTGTTGCAAAAACAGATATTAAATGGGGAATATTTTAAAGCATGTTATACTGCAATGGAAAACCTGGAAGCAGTCAGTAGACAGTGAAGCTATCCTTGGTATTTGGTTTAAACTTGCTGTTCTACAATGAGGGGAAAAAAAATTAATTGCAAGACAAAGAAAAAAAAAAAGAAACTCCTGGGAAGATCCAGGTTAAACCAGAAAAAATTCACTACCATTCCCCATTAAAGCTCCATAGAGAGACTGATTCTGTGCTGTGACCATGTCAGCGGCAGGAGAGCTAATCATAGAATGAAGAAATACTTCCCTACAAATATGTTCTTCTAGCAGGGGCCTGTTAAAAATTCTGCAGGTTTCCAGTGTGACAAAAACGATCCATTGGCAACAGTAATTCAGGGGCTGAACTCATCTGGTGAAATATGCTGCCGTCTAATCTCCTTTCAACAGATGCTAGCTGAAGTACGGCAGAAACCTCAGGCTTCTTTTATTCAGCCAAGAAGAGATCGGGATTATAATGAGGGACGCAGGCCGAGTTTATGCTGAGAGCGAGGTGACGATATGGTGCCCGAGAGCATCACTTTGCTGATACTGGTGCATGCAATAGCATTAATGTGGTGCTTCTTTAAGGATATCTGCAGTACAGAGCTGATACACTTTCTTCACCTGCTTTAATAATGACATTTCCCAGTGCAAAAGGGTCTTTAATAAAGCACAAACATGGGAGCGAGCCCAGACAGAGTGTTAAGCCCAAAAGCAAAGCCTACTGGACACTGGCACACACCTAGTAAAAACAGAAAGAATAGAGGAGCACGGCCTGGTGATCAGCACGGAGTGAGTGAGAATCCATAAGAAACACTGTGCAACATGGCTCTGTACGCAGAACAGAAGAGTCAGGGTTAAAGGCTAAAAGGTTACTACTGCAGTGTCTTAAGTCTCACACACAGTACTACGTGTTACACAGCAAAGGCACACATACCATAAAAACTGTAACATACACACACAGTAGCGACCATGTATATGGCAAAGACCCTTTCTTTCTCTCATACACACACACACACAGCAAACTCTCTCCATAACACACAGACACACAGGGGAGAGGGGGCATGAGGGGCGTGCAAAACATACACACATATTATACATACACCATGTATAATATGGCAAAGCGTTTCCCTCCCTCTCTCTCTCTCTCACACACACATACACACACACAGGAGGAACCCACACATGGGGGGCAACGGCAAATGGCCATGTACAAGTCTCTCTCTCTCCACCTTCAGGGCCTGGCGGACTCTGTTCATATCACTTTGGATACAAGCGTCTACTAAATAAATGTGATGTAAATGTTAAATGTAAATCATGAGGACCGTGGCTTACACCGTCAGGTCACTCTCTCTCTCTCTCACACACACACACACACACACACACACACACACACACACACACAAGAGGAGTTACACACAGGTATCCCCGTCATACCGAACCGGCACCGGTCCCCTGATCAGCGAAACCCAGTTCGCTACACACTTCAGGCGCCTGATTAACTAGTTAACTACCAGCAGGATGGTAACCAAGAGGCGGGCCGTTCTCAGCAACTGTCACTGCCGACGGAGGGGGGAGCCCGCTCGCCATTCAGCCCAGTTAGGAGTAGCTGAGCCTGTCCGGACCAGACCGGACGGGACCGACCGGACCAGCGCGCTCACACAGCCGAGACTTCGGCGCAGAAACCCGCGACGCGCGTCGCTAGCCGGCCAGCAAACGCTTCGCAGCCTGCGGACGTCGCGTAAATGCACTCAAGTTTGTGAAGTACGAGACGAACTTGGGTCGAGGGTTCGGAGCGCTGGCCAGCAAACAACATAACGGGAGTTAGGGGAGGAGATACGGCTCCGAACGCGACGCTGCAAAGCGCGTTTAATTTACTCCACTTACCACTTAAACCGCGATGGTTTTCTCTCCCTTTATGGAGGCCGTCTTCTAGCTGGCCGCCTGCAGCCCCTCCTCCACGACCGACTGACTAAAACAAACAAGATGGCGCCCTGGCTGTTTCTCCTTCCTCCCGCCCAGGCGCCTTTCAAACCCACCGGATGTTTACGGTCAAAATTCCGGCATCCGGGAGGCGGGGCTCCGGCTTCTCCCGTGACTGACGGCGACCGGCGCACGTTGCCACGCGACGGCGCATGTTCGGAAGCTAATGTGCCAGCAAGAGACAATAACACATATAATATATGTGGCATATAAATTAGTAAAATACAAGGCCGGAATTATGGTATATTCATACTCCAATATTCTGATGTACTCACAATGTGCCTCCCAATATATGTTATGTTACAGCTTTGTTCCACCCCCCCCCATGGCTACGATAAAGTATATCTTTACACGTCACGCTCTCATCCATCCGAATCCAACTCAAAAAAGTGTATTTGATACCCAGTTATGGCAAAATTGTTAATAGTGGGACCTTGGCTGACAGTCAAATGTCGGTCTGCTGTGGTAGAGCAAATGGTGTTACTTCTGCTGTCTTAATAATAAAATAAAATTAATGATATTCTTAAATATTTTAATGTCTTTTGATATAAATAGGTCGTGTTTGTGTGTCCTTGCCAATTAAATGATTACACTATTCTAACTAATCTACATTTTAAAAGAATCCATTTTGAGTTTGAATCTGAATAAGCTGAAATAGCTGTTACAGTTTTAAAAGATACTTTACTGGTCTGGTGGCACAGTAGATTGTAAACAGACATCCTTGGCATGTTGATTTCAGGGAGACAGATGAAGGACAACCGGGAGGGGGTGCTGTCTAGCTTTGGGCATAAGTTTGAGGTTAATTACTCCCCACCCCGCTTGGCCAATTTTATCAGGAAATGCTGTATAGCGCAGCATAATTGCTGGTCGGTATGATGTTAGTGCTGGCTGGTTGACTTTTGGGACACCAGCAGTTGTGACTGGGTGGGGCAGGGTTGCGACAGAAAAAGTTCTTGTTGCTGACAAATTTCCAGGACATTGCACATCGTTCACAGGTGTCAGAAGCTGGGTCCGAATTCAGGGGCTGCATCCTTCGAAGAAAGTCGTCTACGAAGGCATAGCCTTTGGCTCTGTTCAAATTTGGGGGCTGCATCCTTCAAAAGTCTGCGCAATCCAATGGCGGATTCTTCGCAGCTAGGCAAGAAGAGGTTGCAGCTCCTGAATTTGGACACCACCAGGGTGCAGGAGATTCTTGAACTTAAGGAAACGGTAGGATGTCGGCATAAAACTAGGTGCATGAGCACAAGGTCATCAGAGACATAGATAGATGGGTAGATGGAGGAGCAGGACTGTTGATCAAAGTATGCCAAGCGAAGTCATGTAGGACCGTCACACCAGGCATATTCAGTACACTGCATAAGGTGAAGTGAAATAATGTTCCATGTATCACAGTGTTACATACAGTATTAGGTATGGGCATTTCAGGCAGAATTACTAGTCGAATATCGCCAGTCACAATTCTATTAATATTTGATTAACCCCACCCCAACCACACACAGAGAGAAACGCGTATGGAGTGGGGATTGGCATATTTCTTTCTTTCTATACAAAATGAGATTTATTTAGCTGAATAGCTTGTCTGATTTAAGGTAGTCTGAGCTAGACAGACCTTTTCTCTCTTCGCTTACTTTTAGTCCAGACTTCCAGCTAAGCAAGAAATCGTGGAACGCTCGTGGAACGCTCCCCAGTCCCCAGTTTGCTTGTCTCATTCATTTTTGTTAAAATTCTTACAAACACATCACATTATGATGAGCAAGGACGAAAATGATTTTGATTGGCCCAGAGAGCACATGCAGGGCTCACGCAAAAACAACTGCAGTAAACTTCAGAACGCATAAACCGCAAACTTGTTAGAGGACAGATAGATGACAGCTCATTACATTGCTGCTAAATCATATTTTAAATGGATTATTCATCCATTTTCTGCAACCGCTTGTCCTATTCCGTGTCATTGGGGTCCGGAGCCTATCCTGGAAGCTACAGGCACAAGGCAGGGAACAACCCAGGATGGGGCGCCAACCCATCGCAGGGCACAGTCATAGCAGTGCTAGCCACTGCACCACTGCGCCACCCTGATTTATTATTCAATTATACATTTTTTTCCCCCAGTTTATATACACATTCTCAAATATTCAACAATGTTGACTCATCTCATCTATATGCATAAAGTGCATTGATAGGAACGGCAGATGCAGAAGAAACATTAACAGAATTATGAGGGTTTACTGGCCATCAGGAATTTTCCTAGTGGATTGGTCTTGCATAATCGTGATGTGTTTCTAGGTCACAAGAGATCACAAGAGATGGATATTGGATAGCGGTGGCCAACCGGTTGATCATGATTGACGATTTTGCCCCAGTGCAAAATATACCAAGGGGACCCCCCCCTCCAGCTTTTTGCTGTAAGCCCACATTGTTACACAATATCAAAGTAAATAATAATGGAATGTTTTTAGTGGCCAATGATGCCATTGATGGAAGCAGCAGAGCACATAAGCGCTGAGTGTAAATAATAAATATCAGAGATACATAATGAAAAATCATGAGTATTGGTGAGAGTGGCAATAACAGGGCAAATGTGCCTGGTTTTTACGTAGCCTGGGCATTGACTCTGAATACTGTCCAATCACAGTTGGCAGGAATGAGTGTGGGTCTGTTCAGCAGAGGCATTATACAGTCAGATGGCCACTGGGAGAAGGGAATCCCAGTGGTGATTCTTGGCACGAGTTGGCGAGATGAGCCGATGGCTGCCCACACTCATGGGTGTAACATCATGAAGGCGGCGGCCAGTATCTTTGCTGTCATCCTCCTATCAGCGATGGGCTTCAGGCTGTCTAGGGATGGTCCTGCTTTCTATAATGCTGCCCCTCCAGCAGTAAATTATTCTGGCTGCAATGGACTGGCGAAAGCATCCCCTGAATAAGAAATACATTCTTTATCTATCCTGGAAAAGCATTGCGGTTTTTATGGATAATGTGGTTGTACATGTCAGCCTACAGTTAAGCTACCTAATTACAAGTAACTGGGCAGATTGTCACCTTGCTGACTTTTTTTTCTTCACAACATTCAGCCAGAAGTGCAGGCCCGTCATCACACTCCATATCTTCAATTGACAAAGGAAGAGAGTACTTGCATTGTGGAAAATACTATATATTTAATATAAAATTGAAGACTATCATATGTCAATTATTAAATCTTAAACTTTGAAATGTCTCCACTGACCCTTCAACATATTTAATATGTTGATTTTTAGATAAATGCTTTAAATTTCAACAAAACAACCTGGAAAATAGATATAAATTTTCTCTTCATTGGTGGACAGAGGCCTAAGCCTGAGCCTGCCTCTGCGTTGGTCAGCCCTCTGGGACTGTTCCCAGAATGCCGATGGCTCTCCCCCAGGATGGATGAGGCAGGTTCTGTTCTTAAGGACATTCAAGGGTCTGCTCACTAGTCAGCTGCCCAAGTAAATTGACTTATTTCAAGCACATGTCACAAACAATATAGAAGGCTTGTGACTGCATGGATTTTTGCCCATTTCTAGTTGGCTAAACAACTTCTCAACCCTGTGCCTGTGCTTTGTGTGTGAAGGGGCTGAAAGGAGCCAAGGAAAAGCTCCCAAAATTGTGGCGGCCCCCACTTCTTAGCGAATCTGGATGGACTCCCTTTAGCCTTTGGCCTGAGTCTGTGAGATACTTTTCCTGTGACATATGGGCAGTTTGGCTCTTTCACACACTACAGGTAACACTGACATAACACCTGTAGCTATAGTTTCACTACTGGTCACCAGCAAAGTTGCAAGGTACCATTAAACAATGGAAGTTTTCACAAACTTTTATCAGGAAAAGTCAGAGCCCTTCTCTTTGTTGAAAGTGAAGAGTTAATTATTTGGCTCCAAGGGTCAACATAGAAATAGACCATAATAATGCAGTTGTTATTGCAGTGAGCAAAATTATTAGTCTATTGCATTATTCATTTTGAATCGGGTCACTGTAAAATATGCATATAATGAGAGTACAGTCTGATCATTTGGCAGTGTTAAATCTGCATAGCGGGGTAAGTGCAGAGTAGCCTGTCGCATGGCTCGTCTTCCCGGGATAAGCCCCAGGCTCCCTCCGTGGCATCAGTGCTTCAGGAAAACAGGTGGATTGTTAGAAGACAAGTTTGACGGGAACCTACTGGGAGCTTCTGCTAACTTTTAAAATCCTCCCATCTATCTTCTATCTGCTTCTCTCGGTCAATGTCGCAGGGATTTTTAAAAATGTCAGCCGAAAATGGTCCTTAAGGTGCATTAAAGAAATGCGAGACTAAAATATGCAGCCTTTGAGTGCACATGTGGACCATGCAGTATCCCCCTCCGCTCTCCCTGCTTGCACTTTACTAATTATGCATACATTCATCAGTATTTATTTTGTTGTAGAACATTAAAGCTGAAATCTATGGCATTCGGTAATAGACTAAATCGTACGGCCAACCATGATGACACCCGATCTGTACGTGTGAAGCTCTCCGTGGAGATTCAGACAGTATGGGCCTGTTAGACTCTGCGTTTCAGTAAGCCATGACCTAATCACTGTCCATGGAGACCACGGAGCAGAACAACAAGAAGAACAGTAGGAAGTCATTTAAATTGTAGGCGAGGATGGTTCATCAGTGTCAGGTAAGTGGCTTAAGATGACTGATACATGTTGACATCACGGCTGCTGGCCTGGGCTACGCCTCTCAGTTGAGTGAGCTTATGGTAATTGTGGACTGACTGAATATGTGACCATCGGCGAGAGACAGCGCGGCCCTGCTGGGCACGACAATTGTGCAGCGTGATGTGTGATTTCTGTCTGAAAATAAAGCAAGTTCTGATAACTGATAAGCTCAATAAATGCTATCTAAAAGCCCAATTAACATTTACACGGACATGAATATATAACATGTCGACTGAGAAAAAATTAATCATAAATATTTCAGCATGACATTTGGTATGAATAAAGACAAAGAGGCATGTCAAATATATTTTTCTTTTTTATAAAAATCCATACAAAATGTTACTTCCCTTTTTTCTATGGCTAAAAAATGAATTACAAGGACTAAGTAGATGCGGGTGTAATAAGATCCTCTTTGTGGCGTTTATATCAACAAATATTCAAAAAGACAAGGATTCGGGATGGGAAGTTGTCTGTTTCCCTACAGAGGAGGCAGGAAATCAGGTACAAGTGCCATAAAATTCCAGTGTTTTAGAAGGTGAGTAAAAGAAAATGATGGGAAAACAACATAGGGAATGTCTAGATGAGAAGATGACACGTCTTTGATTAAAAGGCACAGAAACTGGAAACGCGTAACATCTACCACAAGGACACCCAGTGTCACACGGGTGACGGCATTTTATGGAAACACACCCAAGGATATTTTTTCTGTAGTTATACTTTTTGGGAAAGATTACAAAAAGGCTAATTTCCCTCTCTTCCAGCCCATGGATCTTTCTCTGTAGATGACAAACTCGGCTACTCTTCTAATTTCTAAGTCCAGCAGTACAAGGGGTCCGTTATTTTTGCCTTTCAGTCTCTGCGGGTTACCCCAGCACTACCAACTGTGCAGAAACACAGCCATAACCACCCTTTCCAGACATGATTAATAAAACTGGAATTTGACTGAATTAGGCAGAGAAACCAGACATACAAAGACACATGTACGTAAGTCAGAAGACATGCAATCTAGCGAATTTCGGTCACCCTGCAGAATATCAGCCGCTCTCCAGACAGACAGACATACAGACAATGTGTCTCCACAATGTGCAGCCTGAGAGTGGAGGGCGACAGGCTGCTCCAGCTTATTTCCTGGAAGCTGACGTGACTGAAGGCTTAACAGAGTTTCCATCACAGCCTGTTTGCGCAGCTGCAGCAGTCTGTGCCACTGAGATGATTTAATCCTGGCCTGATCATGAAAATGCAACAGTTTCTCAATAAAGTGCACAAAGCAAAATTTACATGCCATGAATGCATTTCCCTGCAGGTTCAAATGAACTGAAATGTGTTCTAACTGGCCTGGAATTTGTCACGTACAGTACACATTCATGCGGACGCTGTACCGTTCTGTTTTGGTGAACAAGGAGCTGAGCCAGAAGGCAAAGCTCTCAATTTACCGGTTGATCTACGTTCCTACCCTCACATATGGTCATAAGCTCTGGGTAGTGAGAGAAAGAATGAGATTGCAGATACAAGCACCCGAAATCAGCTTCGTCGCAGGGTGGCTGGGCTCAGCCTTAGAGACAGGGTGAGGAACTCAGACCTTCAGGAGGGGCTCAAAGTAGAGCTACTCCTCTGCATCGAAAAGAGCCTGTTGAGGTGGTTTGGGAATCTGTTTAGGATGCCTCCTGGACGGCTCCCTGGGGAGGTGTTTCGGGCATGTCCAACCGGGAGGAGGCCCCAGGGCAGACCCAGGACACGCCGGAGAGATTATATCTCTCGGCTGGCCCAGAACGCCTTGGTATTCCCCTGGAGGAGCTGGAGGAGGTGGCTGGTGAGAGGGAGGTCTGGGCATCTCTGCTTAGACTGCTGCCCCTGTGACCTGACTCCGGATAAGTGGCGGAAAATGGATGAATGGATGGACAGTATACATTCAAACAGGCTTTACATTACTGCTGAATGAGGAAAACTGAAATGACTGTCATCCATATCAAGCTAAGCTTCCAGTTAATTAAAGTCAATCAAAGGTTGCGCCTTGCTATTTTCAGCATTTAATGATGCAGCCACTGACGTAATTTTTAGCTTGCTAATTGTGATTCAAAAGGATTTTTTTTTGACAATGCACAGAAATAATTGAGGATGACATAAACTGGGCCAGGTAGTTTTAAAATAGTTCCTGCATATTTTAACTTGAGTCTGAAACTGACAAATAAAGTCATTATATAGGTGTGTGGACTGTGTGACCATGATCCGACTGTCTTTGTTAAATGATTGTAGCAGATTTAATGAAGGTTTCAGTGGAAAAAGTGTCAGATTTTCAGTGATGTTTGTGGTGTCAGTTGCTGGCTGTGCTAACACAGGAGCAACGCCTGTGCAGTCTATCTGCGCTTGGCTCACATCTAATGTTCCCAACGGGCTTTGCACATAGACAGGACTTCAAGTGCATAAGTGTTTAAACGAGGTCTAACAGCGCCCCCACTCTGCCATTTCTATTCACTACAAAAACAACAGGACACCAGAGTTACGTCTCTGGAAATAAATGCTAAAAGTACACAGTGACAAAGAGTTTTATTCCAGTCATTTGGCCGTAATCTGTCCACCTGGTTGGGGTCGGGCTATGGGGTGAGGGGCTTGGAGCCCAGCGCAGTCAGCACAGGGCACACGCCTACCGACATGCTTGAGGGGAACTTGCGTTACTCAAGGAGCACATGCAAAATCTGCACACTGAGAGAGGAGCTGGGATTTTAATCCTCAATCCACTGAGCTATGATGATAAAACGTGGTAATAGGGCTTCATGCTCCCTCTGTAGGAGTCCTCCAGCTTAACCGGCTCTGAGGTGCTCCTGGGCATGTCTCAGTGCCGACGCAGAGGTGACCCACATCACCCAGAAGGCGCAAAGCGGGAGTTCTCGCAGTGCTCATCACGCTGATCAAAAAACAACATCTCAGGTTCAGGGCAGTGTTTGTGCATTTCAACACAGCTATTGATCTGTTTAATTCCCAATCCTCAATATCATCTTTTTCATTATCGATTTCAGAAGAGATGAGGCTGCCTGCCGTGTGATTGGCTGGAGGAGAGGGGGCGGGGCTGTGGTTGTCACATGTGTTACAGATGACGTGAAATGTTGAGCATAGCAGGAGGAATCTTACACACATACTCTCACCCAGGTAAATGCCGGGAGTGTCGTCACATTCATTTCCCACTGTTTCACCTCTAATACTGTCAGGTGACTTTGTTACTGGAGGTTCTTGCAAATTAGAGTGTCTAAATCAGTGTTTCCCAACCCAGTGCTCCGGGACCCACAAATGGTCCACATTTTTTGCTCCCTCCCAGCTCCCTACCAGAGCAAAAAGGAGGACCGGACAGGGAAACATTGGTATAAATGTTTCCAGAATCAACAACAAATATCAATAGAAAACCTACAAATAATTTAATATGTAAACAAGTACAAATAGCCACAAATAAAGAGGGCTTATCCAGTTCCATGTGCTCCATCTGGACTCAGGGAATCACTACTTTCGGAAGCTTTTCAGGCACGGCGGATGCCTGGCCATCCTTGTGTCTCGGGTGAGTCTCCAGGGCTTCAAGGTGCTGCCAGGGCTTGGAGGGAGATGGTGAAGCAGAAATTGCAGCTCTGTGACATACAGTTAAGGTTGCATTGTTACACAGAGCAGGGCGATGTCAGACTGGGGGGCTGTCGACTGTCATCCACGCATTTGAGTTGGAAATTATAATCTATAAGCAGTGACGCTGAACGTGTCGGCACTCCAGCCATTGGGGCTCTCTGTCTCTGTCCATCCCCCTGGGTCTCCCGGAAACAAAGTCAGGGCCTCTCAATGTCCCGGTATTTCTTGCGTAAGATGGAGACCTGGTCCTTAAAGAGAAGTGGATCCAGCCTCATCTGGGAGCGGAGCAAGGGCATGGTGCCAAACCAGCTGGCGAATTTGTTCATGCAGGTCTGACGCTGGGCGAAGTGGTCTGGGTCGGCCCAGTGCGAGGCCCGGGAAGCCTGCAGAGAGAGAAACGGCAAATGGGAAACAGGAATAGTGGCTCTACAGCCACACACTTTATTGTTCTGCTCTTCTGTTATCTTTCTATCTAGGTCGTTCTGCTCACATTTTACTATCCCTTATAATATAAAAGACAACCTGTGCTAGACACAAAGCTGGGAAGATTTTTGACACATTCAAAGCTACATGTTTCTGCATTTAAACATTTGCAACAAACATAGAACGTTAGAATGACCCATTAATATCACACACACAATAATATAAGCTGGCTTGCACCACACGTCTGGGGTTAATGAAGATGCGCCGTCCTATTCAGATTCACAGAAGATCAGCAGAAACAGCCACTCTGAGAAAATATGGAACAAGCCAGCACTCCCCGTTTGTAAAGGAACCGGCGTCTGTGTTCTGCTTTAACTCCCCTCCCTCCCGCCCGAAGCGCAGATTCAAGCTCCACTAGGCAGAAGATTGCAGAGAGACAAACAGCGACGGCCGCGAGGAAGAGAGAGCATCTGTGGAAGCAGGAGGACATCGCTTGCAGGCCAGCGCCAGAAAAGATGGGATCAGAGGAAAGGAGAAGCTCGGGGCTCTGAGAGACAGAGTCCAGCGTATGAACGGTAAGGTGAAACCACTTAAAAACAGTAAGAAGCCTGAACTGCTGCATAGACACCAGCGAGGGTTTCAGGTGCCGTGATAAAGCCCATTACAGCCCAGCCTCGGGCACGGTTAATCAAAACTTTTAGCTACTGTCATTCTGCACTGGTGAATGCAGCAATGCAGTAAGCTCAGAGTGGAAGCGGAATTAGCAACCCGTACATGGGCGTCTGCAACATGTGAGACTCCAGCTGCCTACCTGGCTCATCATGGTCTCCTTGTACTGCTTCTTCTGCGTCACCTTGATGGGAGGCAGCCTGGTGACGGAGGACACCAGGAAATTCATGAGGATGTCCTCACAGTTGGCCAGCTGGTCCACCATGCTTCTCAGACTGGGTGGCAGGTAGTAAGTGTACAGGTAGTGATAGTATCTGCAGGGAGGGACACGGGGGTCAGACGGTGCAGGAATCGCATTTCCATTCGTCTTCTAACGTCATTAAATTGCGTGTTACTCACTTGTGGTAGATTGCAGCTCCGGTGAGTACCATGGAGTAGTCGTTGGTCCACTTGGACGTGTAAGCCCATCGCTGCTTAGCGGCGTCCCAGTAATGGCTGCGAGCCGGATACCCCACAATCCTCTCCGGGAAGCTCTGCCAGACGGTGAAGGCGAAATCCACCTGCGGCAAGTGGCAAAACACAGTGGGGGATTTAAACAATGAAGATCGCAGCAGGACAGAGCAGAATGCATTGAGGTACCTATCAGGAAACTAACGAGGGATGGAAACGTGCAGTAAGGACCCTAACGTCGGATGCAAGCAAGCAGTGGAAAGCCTAATGAAGGACAGAAACGTGCAGTAAGATGCCTAACGAAGGATGCAAATGTGTAGTGAGAAGCCTAATGAACGATGTAAACGTGCAGTAAGACGCCTAAAGAAGGATGGAAACGTGCAGTAAGATGCATAATGAACAATGTAAATGTACATTAAGTCACCTAACGAAGGATGTAAATCTACAGTACAATGCCTAATGAACGATGCAAATGTGCAATAAGATGCCTACCGAAGGATGCAAACAGGCAGTAAGATGCCTAATGAAGGATGTAAATATGCAGTAAGAACTCTAATGAAGGACGGAAACGTGCAGTAAGACGTCTAACGAAGGATGTAAACGTGCAGTAAGACGCCTGATGAAGGATGTAAATGTGCAGTAAGATGCCTAATGAAGGATGTAAACGTGCAGTAAGACGCCTAATGAAGGATGTAAATGTGCAGTAAGACGCCTAATGAAGGATGTAAATGTGCAGTAAGATGCCTAACGAAGGACGTAAATGCGCTGTAAGGACCCTAATTTTCACCCTCATGGCTGCAGATTGCATATTCCAGTAAAACAAAGCAGCACACCATGTTTATACATGTATGTCTTTAGATAAGAAACAAATAAATTAACCCAATGAGACTAAGAATTGTCATTTTCTTATGAGTCATTGACAATGCAGATCCATCCATGGTAATTCAGATGTGGCTCCTGTGAGCACTGACCTCAGTGGTGGAGAGAACAGTGTCCTCATCCAGGCTCAGGACGGCGTCTGTTGTTATAGCATCGGAATGTTGGAACCGGCTGCTCATCACCTGCAGGGGGCAGCAGGGTGAAGAAACTGTCTACTCATTGCTAGAGTGCTCTGTATCTAGGCACTGCCATCATTTGTGCATTATTTACTTTGTTTACCCTATAAAAATACATTTGCTGGTTCAACATGTCACAGACCCAAGTGTAAAGCTCATGGCTGAGCATCATTTTGGGATTAAATTAGCAAACAACCAGAGAAGACCGGTTTTTCTTCCGTGACCTGAATGCTATCTCACGACTGCATCTTTAAAAATGCATAATACTGAAGGATCCAGAGCATTCTTTCTCTGGGCTACAAAAAACCAGAGTGATCCATCTGCATGCAGCACATGCTTGCAATCTACGCCACTCCCACACACAGGAGTATTCTTGTGGATAATTTTATAGACAAATTGTATTCGTATTCCAAGATCCCTTGGCTGTTAATCCCACGTAGTGGCATAGCGAACAGGAAGAGCATTTTCAAAAGGCTGTGTCACTCCTTTTCATCCTGTCGCTGTCCTTCATCAATCCAGTTAATCAGGCTGTACGTGACCTTTGACCTTTTCCTTTGCCTCTGGGTGATTCTCAGTATGAGTATTGACTGTACATTTGTTGTTGTGTACCCGTTTTACGTCATCTTCCATTGCTGAAGACTAGTTCCAATACTAAGAACAGAAGTACGGAGGACTTTCGTTCTTGCCCCGAATATCAAGGATGCATCCTCACCGAATGAGACCAATCCCGTGATTCATTGCACTCCAAATTCATTCTTGGGAGGCAAGTTAGCAAGACCGGTCTTGCAAAGACCATAATTATGATCTTAGCCTTCTTGGTAATCAAAAACACCCCCTGTTCCACTTCCCACATGTCAGCCCATGGGGTGATATTAAGTCACCCCTTCTTCCTCCTGATTATGACAAAATCCTGGAATGCCAGGACTATTGGAATCTTACCAATAAATGAATTCTCTCAATGCAAATTGTAGGGAAAAAGCCATGTAATTATGTATCATTTCATTGTGCAATATGTTAACCAAATATCAAATATCAAACGTGTATCAATTTAATATTAAGCAGCGCTAGATCTGAATTACAGTGAAAACTAGAGCAAGCGGATGAGTGTACAGCCATCTCCTTGGTGCATCCACCCGCATAAGGTCCTGAACAAATCCCTTCCAAACTATTTTCCACTAATCTCTCCAATCTGTGCGTTCAATCCACTGCTCACTCATCTTATTGTCTTCATATGCTCTTTGTCCCGTCGTTGGGTTTGCTGGAGTATCCTTTCATCTTTTTATCTTTCTATCCAGGACACAATGAAAGGTGAGAATATGGCGATTCTAGTATCTGACAGCCCAGTGACCGTGACGTTGCCGGCTCACGTCCCTAGAGGGATGATGATCTGCAGGCATCCAGCCAGCAGCTCAAGATAAACTCATTCAAGGAGGAGAGAATTCAGTCGTATAAATGTGCAGACGGTAAAATCACACAGGTTACTTTGTGTTGGATGTAAGTACATATATGCAAACGGGCAGCTCTCTGTGGAGAGTCAACCTGGGGCCAAAAGACATGCAGGGAAGCCATCAGCCCCTGGGGGGTGCAGTAGTCACCCAAGTTAGCGAGGTCCTTCACCTCAATCACTCCAGCAAAACGAGCGTCCGTAAGCTGCAAGGCCGGCCGCAGCTGAGAGCACCAGCCGGACAATGACAGCACAAGTAATGGACAAACTGAGTGAAATAAACCCAGGAGAGTAAGAGGAAACGTGAGCAACGGGACCTTGGCGTCTCCCTCAATGACGACGACGGGCACTGAGACGGGCGGCCAGCGGAACGTGGGGGGGAGGGGCTTCTCGCAATTCCACAGGACGATGATCTATAAGGAGAAATGGCATTATCAGGCAATGGACCTTTTTGTGAGGCCCTCAAGACAGACACTGTATGTCACAGTGTGTCCAGGCATTTAAACATATTTGCGTACAACTAAATGATATTGTATTCAATTTTGTCATAAGTGACAATTGTTAATGAAGAGCTCAAAATCTTAAAAGCCAACTCTCATCATCATGCCTAACTTTTTATTTTCACAGCAATTATATTAAATGTAACACTCTCACAAGCCATGAGGCAGCATTGTGGTTGCATATACAGTCATGGAAAAATCAAGAGATCACTCTATATTTTTAAACAAATCCACATTTTTAAATCCTAAATTTTAATCGTCGTTCTGCTGGCAGAAGGCTGAGCAGCAGGTTGCTTCCAGGTTCAAAATTTCTAAGACAGCAGTACACAAGAGGAAGGTGAAGCAGGAGACACTGGGAACGACCAGAAACCAGCCAGGTTAAGGGCGGAAGTGATCATCCGCTTATAGTGATCAATTTCACCCAGACAGACGTGATCACTATAAGCGGTTTCCACTGTAATTTATTTTGTTTGCAAGAAATGCAAATTATTTATTTTCTACCATTTTAGGGAACTTGCTTTTTATATTAAAATTAAAATGTGACCTTCTTCATAAAACGATTTCATTTCAAGCGATTTGTGCTTTGATTTCAGTTGTCCAAAATATTCAATATATAACCATAAATGGTTCATCTGTGCGTTTCCTTCAATTATTTTAAAATCATAAAGATAAGATATACAGTCTTTCATTAGGAAAAATATCCCAGCTTTAATAGTTGAGCATATCTGCAGTACAAACCTTGTCAGTGAAAAATGAGGGCAAAAAAAAACTAAGAAAAACAAAATCAAAATAATTGTTCATTAATCGTAATCGAGGTTATTGTTAATTCATTTAAGTTCATGAAATGCTCTTTTGTTATTGAAAATATTTCCAGACCTCTGACTTTGAACAAAAATCTGATGCGGACCTTTGATCAAAAAGTTTGAGAAACTCAGTTGATGTTATTTACATCTGAATACACAACGTACTGCATGTGAATACAAACAGTATTACATGTGAATGGACTTGGTAATGCATGTGAATACACACAGTACGGCATGTGAATACACACAGTACAGCATGTGAATACATACAGTATTACATGTGAATGCACAGCATAATGCATGTGAACACACACAGTATTACATGTGAATGGAATGGGTAATGCATGTGAATGCACAGAGTAATGCATGTGAACATACACAGTACTGCATGTGAATACAGACAGTATTATGCATGAATGCACAGAGGGAAGCCTGGTAAAACCTGTTACATGGTGCATTGCGGCTGGCAGTCTGACCTGAGCACAGTAGAGAGATCTGGAGATGGCAGCCATGAGCTTCAGGATGGGCTGAGACTGCGACAGCAGAGGGGACACGGCGTGGATGATGGCGGTGAACTTATGCTGAGGTCTGATCCCTGGGACATGGCCAAAAGCAAGCAGGTCATCATCACTATCCCCAGCATCATCACCTTCATCACTGTCCCCAGCATCATCACCATCACCTTTATCACTGTCCCCAGCATCATCACCTTCATCACTGTCCCCAGCATCATCACCATCACCTTCATCACTGTCCCCAGCATCATCATCACCTTCTTCACTGTCCCCAGCATCATCACCTTCATCACTGTCCCCAGCATCATCACCATCACCTTCATCACTGTCCCCAGCATC
>JAODKC010019082.1:18051-55418 GCA_026777985.1 Mormyrops attenuatus
ATCACCATCACCTTCATCACCATCACCAGCATCATCACCATCACCTTCATTACCAGCATCATCATCTTAATTATCATCATCTCCATCACTCTCACCTCCATCACCAGCATTATCACTTTCACCTTCTTCAACATTATCACCTTCATCTCCATCACTCTCACCTCCATCACCAACATTATCACTTTCACCTTCATCACCATCACCTTCATCATGAGCATCATCCTCTCCATCACCAGCATCATCACCATCACCTTCTTCAACATTATCACCTTCATCTTCATCACTATCACCTCCATCACCTTCATCATCACCACCAGAATCATCACCATCATTTATAAGGAAACCAAAACTCAGAGCTCAGTTATCTGAAGGTGGCTTAGTGGTAATACTGTGAGTACATGCAGAGCTAACATTTGGTCCTGGTTTAATCAAGTGCTCTGCGTCATTCCTTAAAGGAGCCTGTTCCCTATGTCACGCTTAGAATAGGAAGTCTTCTGTCGTCTAAATACTCACTGTTAACTTGCTGATAAATAAATGCATAAATCATTCAGCGATGCCTATAAGCATGCCCCCCCCCCAGAGACTGGCATCATCCCATCTATCAAGAATAACACGATAACACCCCCAAGGACAGGCAAATAAATAGATAGAAGATAGAGTACCTGTCGCTGCAAGTGTAGAATGTCTGTAATTTTATTCCTAAATGGGAAAAAGGTTAAATCCTGGAGAGATACAGCCCTAGAAGGGATACTGCTGTTGTATACCGGAATGGGGGGCATCATTAAATTAGCTAAATGAATGATCCAAAAACTATAAAATCCTAAAAACCTAATCCTACAGTAGCACTGTACTTATAGGAAGATGAAGTTCTGTACAGTAAGTAACCCAGAACGTTATAATGTAACATTTCTTGTAGGATCATATCATTATTTTCTCATTATCATCGACTCCTTACAAACAGACGAGGCCCACAGTTGGTGTTGCTGTGGGCTTGGTGACCTGGCTCCGGAATCCCCTAGGCGGCCCCCCCAGGACGCACCCAACTGGGCGTAGTAGAAGGGGAAGTCCCCCAGGTAGGTGGAGTACTGCGGCAAGGCGAAGAGGCCCCCAGGAAGGCGGTTCCACATCATGGTGCTGTGGGCTGCATGCCGGAGGAGCCGGTCCCGGATGATCTGGCAGTGAGAACGCAGACAATCAGGGAATGTAACCCTGATCCTCCGTCACGGGGCCCAGGGGCCACACCGACCATCTCAGTAGCCTGACCCCAACCCTCCGTCATGGGGCCCCGGGGCCACACACTGACCGTCTCAGGAGACTAACCCTGACCCTCTGTAATGGGGCCCTGGGGCCACAAACCAACCATCTCAGGAGACTAACCCTGACCCTCTGTAATGGGGCCCTGGGGCCACACACCGACCATCTCAGGAGACTAACCCTGACCCTCTTTCACAATGCCCTGGGGCCACACACCGACCATTCCAGGAGACTAACCCTGACCCTCTGTCACAAAGCCCCGGGGCCACACACTGACCGTCTCAGGAGACTAACCCTGACCCTCTGTCACAGAGCCCCAGAGCCACACACCGGCCATTTCAGGAGATTAACCCCGACCCTCTGTAATTGGGCCCCAGGAAACAAACCAACCATCTCAGGAGACTAACCCAGACCCTCTGTCATGGGGCCCCAGGGCTACACACTGACCATCTCAGGAGACTGACCATGACCCTCCGTCACTCGGCCCAGGGCTACACACTGACCATCTCAGGAGACTGACCAAGACCCTCCGTCATGGGGCCCCAGGGCTACACACTGATTATACCCACATGGCATGAGAGTCCAGCACTCTGCATTCCAACCATCTTGGGAGATGGAACAGGCCTGGCAGTTTCTCTGCTTTCAAATTAAAATCTAAATAATTTCAACAGAACTAAATACATAATCGTTGACAGTAAATTGCTGGTGACATCACTCAATATGACTCAATATGTTCTTCCAGGATAAGAATGAAGCGCTGCTTTTTTGCATTTCAATCCAGATAGGCCTTCTCTGATTCTCACTCTAAACAAGGGTTTGCATGTTCGGCTTTGCAGAGAGATACACAGTCACACAATGAAGGTGGTCTGCTCCAAGCAGCCGCCCGCGTAAATGCAAAACGCAAGGCAACAAAGAAACGTCTGTCTAGGGAAAATGTAATTAGCTACACAATTAAGAATTCAGTTAAAGATTCAAAACATTATTTCCCACAAATAAATAATCAAAGACCACCTCAAAGCGACGATTTACAGTACACTGTTAAAAGAAGACGTTCTGTTGGGCACAAACGATTAAATTGACACAATTAAGCGCCATCAAGAGCAGGGGTAACCACAGAGAAATGAGGGAGGTTGTCATGTCAAGTTTCTTCCACTGTCCAAATTCCTTCCCCCTGTGACGTATCGCTCAGCTGTTCGGACAGTGATGCAATTGCAAAGATGGAGTGTCCAAGTACCCTGTAACTTATCGCTATCGAGCTAAACATACAATAATAATCTAATAAAAGATGTTGGTTGTACTATCGAGCTAAATGCAAATGAGTTCTTAATAATAATTAATAAAAACACACTTTTTACAAAAACATTCGTAAATGTGTTTTGATGTGAACTCTTGCTGCAGCGGTAGGGGTGAAATTTAAACGTACGGGATACCTGGAAACTTAGATGGTGCCTTGACATAAACATCATCGGCATTGCATCATCTTCCGGACAGCTGAGCGATACGGGAAGGAATTCGGACGGCAGAAGAAATTTGGCTTGACAAGGCCACTCATTATGAAATATGGGCAGTTGAAGTAGCCATTTAGGTCAGCGGGTTTCCTACCAGGCCAAAATCTGTGCAAAGCGAGTCGTGACCCGGGACACCGAAGTGAACGGACGCTGTTCCTGACCTTCATTCGCTGAGGTCACCACTGTATGGTGGGCTATTGTCTTCATTACGCTCCCGATTCCTTCGGCAGTTATTTGATACACCAAGCTTATTAAACATACAAACTCATACCTCCATCTGTTAATAATAATAATGACACTTTATTCATCCCTGTGGGGAAATTCTCTTTTCACCAATCCCACCTTGCTCTCCATGACACACAGACATATACATAGGTAAGAGCAAGCTTGGCAGCAAAGGGCATCGGCACCCATGGAGCTGGGGGTTAAGGGCCTCGTTCAAGGGACAGAGAAGCTTCGCTTCTGCTAAAGCTGGGCTTGACCCAGCGACCTTCCCATCACCGGCACAGTGGCCTAGCCCACTGAGCCACACACTGCCCCCAAGTTAGGTGATTTTATGTTCCACAGGTTGTTACAAGAAATTGTAACTACTCCAGGTTTACTTAATCTTCCATTATTACTCAGTGTTGGTTATAAAAGCTTTTATCTTTTCATAGCGTCGTGTTGACGGTTTGAGTAGAGAAGTGGCCAGTGGTCTCGCACAGAGACGGCCCGCCTACCTCCAGTGTCGTCAGCACGATCTTCTCTACAGATGAAAAGTAGGCCTCCCAGAGGAGCTGTGTCTGCTGACGCAGGGACAGGATTTTGTCCCGGTGGACAGATCGAATGATGGACGGGATCTGGAGGAAGAGGAGAGACATGAGTGAGTAAAGCTTGGTGAGACGTCATTAGTGATGATAAATGAACCACATGTGTGAAGGACGTGCCCAGCCGTGTGCACGTTTGGACCAATCCAATATCACCAATCGGTCAATCACAGGCCCATATAAAGGAATGACACCCAACTGGAACTGTACCTTTAACAAAACAGCATCTGAAAGATCTCAAACCGAATAATGCATATCTGTCACCGCATGTAAAAATGCATCAAATGCAGCGCAGACTGGTTTCTGCCAGCACACTTTGCTTATTGTTCTCTACGCTGAAAAAACAACTCAACAGCAGTCCTCTGGGGGGGGGGATCTGATTTACAAATCCAAAGTGAAGTTAAACAGCCGCAGTGTGAGAAGCTTTGGGATACACATCTCGATATGTGGCCTAAGATGTGACATCAGAAATATGTGACGATTCCATACATTTCTAATCAGCAGTGATTCGATTTGAATCTGACAATTCCATTCAAAACTCAAAATAGATAGGATCTATTTACCACATACTGAAATGTCTTTCGCAAAAATATATCACCTTAAATGTTTTTTTCACAAGCTGATACTACAGGAAACTTAACATATTAAAATATGTCAGTACATTAAAACATTAATATTGATTGCAACAGATTTCTTTATTATTGCAGTAATATCAATGTGATGAGTACATGGATTTCTACAGGTTTTTGCAAATTTCCTTCTAAAATTGAGCCAAGCTGGAGGGTGTGAATCGATGCTGCTTTGTTTGTGCCTCAAAGCGAGTTCTTCTTAAAAGATGCTGCCCCTCTCCATGCCGGCAGGCTTTTGCGGGGCGCGGCTCATACCTGCAGCAGCAGCCGCTCGTCCCCGATGATGGCGCTGCTGCTCCAGTCGATGACCTCGGAGAAGGGCAGCTCCCAGCCGTTACTGAGCACGACGGGGATGCAGGCGGCCTGCAGAGAAACAGGAGAAAACACAGGAAGCATGTGATCCGTCACCTGCACCATGTCATTTAAAGTTATGGTGCTATTTTAAAATAGCAAGCTGGTGGAGGACAGGAGCACATGGTCATGTATGTTAGCGGCTACGCTAGCCCAGCTTCGTTAGCACAGCTACGTTAGCATGGCTACATCAGTGTGGCTACGTTAGCATGGCTACATCAGTGTGGCTACGTTAGCATGGCTACATCAGTGTGGCTACGTTAGCACGGCTACGTCAGCAATGCTACATTAGCATGGCTAAGTATGGGGGACTCATCACACAAATCAGCTTCACCGCTGTTAATGAAAATACCACTTTTCCGTTACAGCATATGAAGTTCTGCACGTGCCTGTAACTGAGCTTCGGCTACTGACCTGCAGAGCCTCCAGGAAGCGGAAGGAGCCCAGGCGGCGGCCGCGGGGCACCAGGCAGAAGGTGGAGTTGTGCAGCATCTCCCTGTAGTCAAACCTGCGACGGGAGCAGCACAGAAACTGTGGTTAGTGGGGGGGTGGGCTTCTCTCTACCACCCAATAAAATGTCTGCCCACCTGCCTGACTGTACTCAGTGGACCCCAACCACTGTTCCCCGGGGGCACTATGTTATCGCCCCTGGAGCAGGAGGGTGGGAACCAGCGGCTTAACGAGGCGCAAATGAGGAGGCAGGTGAGTAATTTGGGGAGAAGCCAATAGAAGCCAAGCCAGAGGCACTGGGGCACGCGAGGGGCATTGCCATTTCATGCAGTTCAGAGAGCGCCCCCTATATTCGCAGGCATGCTACACCCATTCGGGATGCTGCTGGAATGTTTCTTCCCTACGGGCCAAGGAGAGACCACCTTGATTTCGAGAAAATGAGGGAAATGTGTTATGGCAGCACCGTGAAGAGGAAGCGAGAGGGGGCCGTCACCTGTAGAGCCCATCAGGAGGGCAAAGGCGACCCACAGGACACAACAGAGATATAACTGACACCATCCCACTTTTATTTTCACCGTGACCCAGTTTCTTCAACGGACCAGATGTGCAGGCAGGATGGACGGCCCAACACAGTGACAGGACCTCTCCCCCCCATCCGGACCTGAGAACCTCTCGGTACGGTCATGCAGACCAGCCAGAAGGACACTCCACCTATATCAGATCCCAAACGGAGGATGCAGTATAATCCCGTTATAGTGGACTCGCTTATAATGGAATATTGTCTATAACGGACGAGGTCCACTGGTCCCGGCCATGTGCCTTTACAAATATGCAGAAAAAGCATCGGATATAGCGAACTCGCATATAAAGGAATTTAGCTTATAACAGACAAACAACTTGGTCCTCAGGGCCGCTTTTAGCTGTAGTTTTGTTCGGCTATAACGGACATGCAGGCTCCGCCTACAAGGCGTGTGGCGTGCCGGTGATATCCAGTGCAAATACGTAGTTGGGATTATTAATAGTCACGCTCTATAAATAGGCAAGGCGTAACAGCAGGCAACACTGATTGGTCGGTGTGGCTGTCCATCACCAGGCACGCTGTGTGTGGGCAGACGACGCTTGCAGCTGGAGGGATGCAGTAAGCAATGAGGTCAAGGCTACTACTGTACCGTACATGTATAACCACTTACAGGCCATATATACTTCCAGCAGTCAGGTAAAGTTGGACTACTACATGTACAAGATAATAATCTATACCACAAGCGTGTCTGCTGTGTTTGCTGTGACATGAGTAAATGGTGTCCTGTGGTTTTGCTCTTTGGACAGACTTTGGACATAACGGACTGTTTTGCCAGATCCCTTAAAGTCCGTTATAACGGGATTGTACTGTAGTATGTAATCCGGCGTTCTCTGTGCACAAAGGGCACAGCACTGAGGATGGCTCATACCGCGGCCCAGGTCACCCCCTATCCGGCGGCTTTGCCCCCATGCAGTCCACCATGCGGAGTCAGTTTCCACGGATATGTCAGGCACAGCGGCACACGGACCCAGAGCACACATCTCTCCCAATGCGGGCCGTGAGCCAACGCAGCGAGGTAGGTAAAGGAACAAGCAGGTTTTCTTATGCATTTAGTTCGTGTGGCATTCGCTCCACTCGGGGCTCCTCGCATCCCGTCCAGGTGCCGTGTCAATGCCCCCACCTCCGTCCTACATAGAGCCACGTAAAGAGGGTGGCCCCAGTGCTGTGTGCCATTCACTCTTACAGAGGGACTTTTGCTCTCTCAGGGAAACATTCATTTTGTGTTCACAAGCGCACAGATAATATTCACACGGAGGTCACTGTGCACAGGGCACAACACTCAAACGGGCTCAGTGAACGTGCATCAGGAATGATGCGGTCCCTCTGACCTCGAACCCTTGGATAGACAGACACAGACACACAGACACACACACAAGCCGCATAGAGCCACATCCAAGTGCGTAGTCAGGCCTCTCTCATCATTCAGGGTGCCACTAATCCGCCTCATTACACACTCCCCACTACACAGCCGCACTCAGGGGAAGGATGGGTGGTGTTAAATCACTTCCCCGTGAGTAATTACCTTTTCATAGGCAAATAGCTGTGTGACACTTTACCAGCGTAATGGGACGTTCTGAATCAGCGGTGCTGCTGTATCTCAGAGTGCTATAATACATCATAATTAATTTTAAACGTCTGCTGTAAAAGCGACGCCACAAGAGTGCTTTGCACAGAACGAACGGCGAGATCTTTCCAGAAATATGCCTGTTTATTATGTGAACGAGCTGAAAGCAGTGCGGGGGGAGGGGGGGGGGTAACCTGCCGACTAGCTGAGCTTCTATTTCAAGGACAGCGACACTTTCAATCCAAGGCTCGCCGACTGTTCCCGTCATTCCGGAGCACAGCCCCCCCTCGGCGACGACTGGGCCCGGCAGAGATGGGAGAAAGAGCGGATGGCGGCAATTCCTGTTTGGAGACTGATGCCTGACGGGTGCCAAACCGTCACCTGTCATCCCAGCTCCACTCACAGAGCTCCATCCTACTTTTAGAAAGTGAGATCTCTGCACATCCACGACACAGTATGGGTATCAACCGGGAAACAGATGCAGCCAGACAGAGATAAAAAAAGTCCCTGAAAATATCAGAGCACAGAATCAGGAAGATTACTAACTGCTGGGCAAAATGCATCTGATTGCATTTCAAGGCCCCATTTTTATTCAAATCCAAAAGAGGATTTAATTTCCTTTCTAGGGCAATAAAATTGATTAAGATTATAAAAATATCCAGTACAGGAAACATTCACAAGTGATCTTTCTCTTTATTTCCTTATTACTGGGGCAGTGGGCTCATCTATATAATTGACTCCTTCTCACAAAATGCATCAAAACATAAAAACTCAAAAGTCATATACAGGCATCAGATAACAAAAATGCAAACTTGCTGCACGCCTGCACACACACACACAGAGACACAGGTTTGTAATTCTATCTTTGTGGGGACTCTCCATTCATTTCCATAGGCAAAACCTTATCCAATGATAACCTTAATCCATACCTAGCCCTAACCTTAACCAAAAGTAACCAAACTAAATATAATACCACAACATATGGCACCAACACACAAACACACACACACACATAAACCACAGCATATGGTACACACGAACACACACACACAAACCACAGCATATGGTACACACAAACACACACACACAAACCACAGCATATGGTACACACAAACACACACACACAAACCACAGCATATGGTACACACACACACACATAAACCACAGCATATGGTACACACACAGACACACACAGACACAAAAAACATACACACACACACACACACACACACACACACCACAGCATCTGGCACACACACAGTACCCCAGCCACATCTACACAGCCTGTGAGATCCTGCATGCAGCGCACACACACACCAAACTGCTACAGCGGACTCACAGCAAGCGGGATCACGTCTGGCTGAAAGGTTAAGGGCACCTTTCCCAAGATGTGATACATCAAAAAGCAGCTTAAACATGTAGCTCACACAGATTATAATTAGACTTCCCACACGAATCGAACTGGAGATGTCCTTCATTAAATCAGCAATGCGAGGCTCCTTCTCAGAACGCACCAGCGGGACAGCAGGGGAAGAGAATGGATGCCAGCATCAAAATGAGCAGGATCACCGTAAATATCAACAGATCAGTGACACTTAACTGAACGCACAAGCTTGGATGATTAGGATTGTCATTATCTGGAGAATTCTGTCACTGGAGTCGCTCTCCTGACTGGCCCAGACCACATAGGAAGAACAACAGCCTGGCAGTATCACGCAAACAGGGTATTAGTGCCAGAGATGGGTAGTCCGGTTAGCACCCAGCTTCATTACTCAGGTCTTTCCAGCTCCCTGACAGCACCTATTACTAGTATACTAGTATGTATTTAATAAGAGAAGGTCAGGTACACAAACGGTACACACGCATGCCGGCCTGTGCGCTGGCGGGTACAAGGTGATATACACCATCTGCAGCTCATTTGCACCTTCCAGGTCACAATAGGATCCTTCTACAGTGACCCTCGAACTGGACACTTTGGCTCATTAAACTTCAAAGTTACTCCCAGGAATGCAAAACGCTCAAACGTACTTCAAACACAAGCCTGGCCGTCTCATACATGCGAATCTGAAGTGTTTGTCTGATAAAATGTATGAGTTACCAAAAATGGATATTAAACAGCTCACTGAATGTTTTTCTCTGATTAATAAATATTCTGTGAACAACATAAGATCCCATTCTAATTTAATAAGAAAAGTGACGTAAAGGGCATTTCATCTTGTGCTAGAGACATTTAGTTAAAAATATGCTGAAATATTTTGAGCATTAATCATTTTCCTTCCACGGTGGCATCTCCAAATGGTTGACAGTGTGTGAGATTGTGTCTGTGATGGACAGGGTGTCCCTGCTTCACACCCACTGCCTCCTGTGATGGGCTCCATGCCCCCTACCATCCTGCATCAGCTCTGCGATTCCCTGGCCAACATTGAGACTCAAGCCTGCAATCGACGCCAAAGAATCCTGCTGTACTCTGAACAAACAGCCGACCAAAAAAACCATCTCGCGGACCATCATCACGATTTTAACACGATGATTCTGGGGTTTCCAGGTAACGTGGTTAAACCGCAGCCTGGTGATGTGCGAAGTGTGTGCAATCATCAACCCTGCATATTAATCACAAGGCCTGTTACGCTTGGCAGTCCCTGGGAGAAGAAATCACAATTTCAGGCATATGTCATGCAAATATCCATGTCGTGCTACACAGGAAGTGCAGAAAGGCAAAACAGAGAGTCACCCAGCGGCATTAGCTGCGAAAACCCTCTAAACCAAGCAAGGTGGTTGGAAGATGCCAGGCAGAGGGAGTGTGAGGGCCAGAGGGAAAGAATGAGAGCCAGAGGGAGTGTGTGAGAGGCAGAGGGAGCGTGTGAGAGGCAGAGGGAGCGTGTACAGGAAAGAGGGAGAGTGTGAGAGGCAGAGGGAGCGTGTGCAGGAAAGAGGGAGAGTGTGAGAGGCAGAGGGAGCGTGTGCAGGAAAGAGGGAGAGTGTGAGAGGCAGAGGGAGAGTGTGAGGGTGCAGAAGGGACAGGAGACTGAAACATGTTATTAAATAAAACTAGATGAACTAAGCTTAAACAAATGGAACCTATAAAGAGTAAAAAATAATAATAAAGATCACATCTACAGACAAGATACCACGCTGTTGGTTACTTCGGCCCTCCAAGGGAGCAGCTACAGATGGTGCTTTTAGCAGAAGGCCAAGACTGACACCCGACCGTCAGCTGGGAATTACAGGAATCTCCCAAAAGGCCCCGTATCACCACACATGACATTAACAACACTAACCACGCTTTAAATGAAATGAGAGCCACTTAATATCATCAGGAACATCCAGAAAAATAGATAAGCATCATTAGCATTAAAACACATGAGTGCAAATTTAAGAACTGCACCAGCAGGGGCTGAATTATGCAGAAAGGGAGAATTTTTATTCAAAAGTGGTCTCCTAGCAACACCCAGAGCCTGAGCGAAATGGCCTATTGCACGGTTAGTTAGTCCACAGCGATGTGGCGACCATGTGTCAATCACTCCCAGCTTCCTGTGGCATCACCAAGGAGCTCAGCCTGTATTCTCATGCCTGCTCAAATCTGACTGAAATCTTGCACGGCTCTGGACACCGCGGCCTGCTCTCCGGTGCCCAGGGCCTTCAAGATGTGTCTCTGGGACCACAGTGCATTTTATATTGGTGGTGTAACATCGGAGGGTAGTGACAGGCTTAATGAGGGCCAGTCGGCCAGAGAGGCCAGGTAATGAGATCCCCGGCAACGCCGGACCCCGGCCTCGAAGGGCTGCCCTGGGCACTGCCTCGATTATCAGGAGAGGGGCTCGTCCCTCGTCAGCTAGACGGCAGGGCAGAGGAGTGAGCGTAAGGGGTGAACACATACACTGACCATCATCTTTAATGACCAGCACTTTCCAGCCATGGGTCTCCTGCAGCGTGAGATCACATGCTGACATGTAGACCCTCCACTTTGGAAGGAGTTTTCCAGAAAGGCTCCATACCAGACGACTGCCGCACTGTCCACTCATGTGCAACATAAAAAAGAGACTTCACATGATGGAAAGAGGGGAAGGAGGCAGAGGATCCCCAGGTGATCTCCAGGTGATCTCCAGGCGATCTCCATGTGATCCCCAGGCGATCTCCAGGGGACCAGAGCCAACTGGCTCATCTGCAGCAAAATATGAGGAGCCATCAGGGTTAGGATTTGGGTCTGTGACTGGATGGTCACCAGGGCCTTGAGCAAGGCCCTTAACAGCCGATTGCTCCAAGGGGAGCCACAGGCTGGCTGACCCTGCGCTCGAACCCCAAGTGTGAGTGTGTGTGTCTCATGAAGAGTAAGAGAGGATATACAACAAGGAACACCCCAATGAACCTGCACTCATACCTGTACAAATGGCAAACGAAGTGGCATTTCATTCCCATATGAAACCTGATCGATACATCCATCCATCCCACAATCCATCCATCCATCCATCCCATAACTGCTTATCCAGCAGAGGTATTCAATTGTGTGGCAAGAAGGAATTATGGGGGGGGGCATAGGTGAGGGAAAAAAACAAAGAACTGTGCAGGGACTTTGAGGTGGGAGCAGACCTATTTTGAAATTTCAATCTTTAGAAAAACTAATCACAGAGAGACTTGCAGTGTCCAAAATTTCCCCTGAACTTTCATAAGCTGTGTGCAGAAAAACAGGCAGATCCCTCCCACTGTGCTGTGAGGTGATGTTTTTTTGGGGTCTGTGTGTGTGGGGGGGCGACAAATATATCAGCCCTAGGAGGTCCTGTCAAAAAAAGTTTGAATACCACTGCAGTACAGGGACGCAGGCAGAATGCTAAGGTCTGCCACTGAAGTCTAGGTTTGGCTGGTAAATTTTATCACCAGGATTTCAAAATACTGGAATAGCTTCGCTTTTATAAATACAGTCAAAATGAACAAGGTTCTTAATACTCTGATCCATACTGACCGGATGGGGTTTATTTAATGTTGCAGTTCGGCCAATAATATACAACGTTTTATTTACATCACATGGTTGGTAGCAGAGGTCCAGTCCCCAGTGGTTGCCATTTCTCTCGACATAGAGAGAACGTTCGATATGGTTGAATGGCTATCTAATCCGACTCCTGAATGGATCTCCTTTTTGCTGAAGGACTGGCTGGAGAAAGATGCTACTGCAATGTGGGATCTATATCATTCTGCCATTTTGAAATCTTTTGAGTGCAACAATTTGGTATCCCCTGGTCTCAGTTCTTCAGATATCTGCAACGTTGCCATTTACTACTCGGGTCCTCTGGTTCTGATTCTCCATCTCCCAAGGCCACAGAGTTACTAGATAAAGTTTTAATGCACAATGGGGAAGGCCATGAGGCATTGGTGTATTACTCCATGATGGTTGAGAACCTGGGTAAGGCGGGCTTGTTGGCCCTCATGGGGACATGGGGAAGGAGTTGGAGGATGCTCACCCAATACACATTTATGATCCTGTGATAAAGTTCAAGAATGTTGGGCTAAGATATATGACAATCTCTGCGAGTTTAGCCCCAGACTATTTGTTTTCCGTGATGATTCAGTCCTGATGGATGGAGGCAAAGATATTAGATGTTCCAATCTAGTATCATGACAGACAGACAGGTTCACCTTAGAGTAGGGTTCCCAAATTCCAGTCCTGGAGGGCCAGTCCGCAACACAGTTGTAGATTTCCCTGCTTAAACACACATACTAAACCTGGTGATTAGCTGGTGAGCTGAATAAGGTGTGACTGAGCAGGGAAATGGGCAAACTGCAGACTAACCCTCCAGGACTGGATCTGGGGAACCCTGCCTTCGCGGATGGAGGAATGAGGGTGTGCCTTCAGGCTAAGAGTGGCAGCATGTGAAAAGGTGTCTCATAAATAGCTTGGAAGATTGGATGTATATATGAGAAAATGGAACAAATATTTAACCTTTTTGGAGTCTCCTAGCGAATGCCACATTCTGTGGAAAGACACATTTCTGTGTTTCACGTCTTAATATAATGCGGGGACGAAACAAACTAGATATAAATTCCCTTATTTGAAGTGTTTTTCTCTTCTCTCTCATTTGTCTGAGTTTTGTTGGTTATTAACATTTCTGCCCAGTGCTTTTGCAGGTCCCCCACCAGCTTTAATTGATATGTGGTGATGACCAGTAGTGGTGAGTTTTATGTGTTCTTTAGTTTGCGCTATAATATGTATTTTGCCAAGGAATAGAATAAAAATGTTACTCATGTAAAAAATAGTCAAAATCCCATATACCGCAGTATAATGTCTGGAAGGTATGATGTTATGAAAAATGAAAGCCTAAGGAAATCTGCGCCTTTATACTGTAACCTGCCTCAAGAACATAAACATTATTTTTGACTGCCTCTGTATGCTCTCACACTAACACTCTATGAATGGTGGCATTGAAGCCTCAAGGCTCCAAAGCCAAGGGTTCAAACTCCATCCCAGCCATGTGAGTGTAGAGTTTGCACATCCTCTCTGTGTGGATCTGGGTACTGCTGAGTACTGCAAACACATGTAGTCAGGTGTAGCATCTCTAACTTGGCCATGGCGCGTGGTGAGAGTGAGTACATGTATGCGACTCGCTGTAGTAACCATGTGCCCTGTGCTGTACTGGAAAACTGGTAAATGGTTGGATGGATGTACACACACACACGCACACACGCACACGTGTATAGATTTCAAACACACAAGTGGAGGCCTTAGCTGTGGAGACTGATCAGTTGTCAGTGTAATCAGCCTTCTCAACTCCTCCGCTGTTTACTGTCGCTGTGATTTGACCTCCATGGCAGTTGACCTTAGAGCCGAAACACAGATGGTCACATTTTCGCGCTTTATGTTTCATGGCTATCAAACTGTTGATTGCACTCCTTTTGCTATAATATAAAATCTTTTTATGTTTATCAATCTGAATTGGGAAATGTATTTCTAATATATTAAAAGTATTTTTAAATTACCTTTAGTTTTTGTAACTAAAAGTAAGCAGCCAAGCATTTTTCTTCTGCACCTTTTCCCATCCTCTTGGCGTCTCTACCATCCATAATGTGTGTATCTCTGTGTGTGTTAACTGCACACACACACACACACACACGGCTTTCACGCTAGGACAGATGAGAAGAATATATATATATATTCAGTGCAAGGCTGGTGTGAAGACAATTCTTCTGATGTTTAATTCTGTAAGAATTTCTGAAAAAAGAGCACACTCACAGTCACACACATCACCACAGACTTACATTTGAAATGACACACATGGGATTTTAATTAAAACAAACAAAATCATCACAGATCTGCAAAATAAAACTATGGAAAACACGGAGGATTAATCTAACATTGCAATAAAATGGTGCCGTTTAAAAGGGAAAAAAAATCCACCAGAAGTTCAAAAGGAACTTCATAAAAAATTTACTGCGGCTCAAAGAAGCATCTCCTGGATCGTTAGAGCGCCGCATGACCTGAGGTTAATTAATATAATCAGCACAAATAAAGCACACACCCCCAGCCTGCCTCAGGGGGGTCCTCCATATTGATTCATATGCTGAGGTTTCATCATTATTTCAAAAAACTTTTGCTGAAGGACAATTCATCTATAAACAACACAGAAGGCGGCGATACGGTCACATGATCGCATCGTCCTTTTGGGGGGAAAACCATTATTTGCAAAACATTCCCCACAGAGGGAAAAACTTCTAATGTTATCAGAAGATAATTGCAAAGCTTGTATTGGTTTCTTATGCAGCCAACATTTCATTTAAGCCTTAAAGGACAGACAGATGTGGAGAAAGAGAGGTGTTCAGGTGATCCTGGATTGTGAGGCTGAGGAACAAGGTGGGGGAGTGTTCAAGTGCCTAGCAGGCACATCTTTTCCAACTTATCTCCGTATCGACAGCCTGGTTGCAATGAGTCTGCGACACGCAAACGGCTCAATAATCTGACCAGACAACAAGGCTGCCAGGTCTCATGCATCTGGCGTGACACGCTTTCTGACTCACGCAAGAAATCTTAAGGCAAATCTACTATATTATTCCATTATAAACCTAAAACCAAAAGCATTGGGGTAGTCTGCAAACCCTACAGACTATTTACAAGGTAATTAAACTGTTACGCACATGTAAATGTGTGCGCAGACTCGTCTCGAATTGAAAATCTCACACCGGCCAGCTCACCAAAGTTGGCAACATTTTCGACGCCGGATGTCCCCTTTTTAGCGGGTCGCTCTGCAAGGACTCAGCACCTCCCTGGACAGTAAGAGCAAGGGAGGATCCGGTCCAGACCTGATTCTTGAAGCCGTCCTCACCTGCTTTAATCTCACACAGCCGCTAGAGCAGCACAGGTCTGAGCAAGGACTGATATCAGGAGCATTACTTTAAGAGATTTGTGATGCCTAAAAGAATACAGTGTGTTACAGTCTTCTAGCATACTAACAAAGGCTTTAAGCACAATGTGTTTGCTGACATTCAGTTCCAGCTATTAGCACAGCCAGTTACCATATCAGTCACAATGTGCCTATTACAACACTCCTCTGTAACTGAAATACAGTTCCAGTTAAAGTTTGTATATGCAAAGCCACTTACAAAGAAGAGTGATAGTGTCGCATCACATGACCTGACCTAAACAAAGTAGAAATTGTTTTGCATGAGTTTGACCAGAGAGTGAAGGAAAAGCAGCCGATGAGAGCTCAGCATATATGTGGGACCTCCATCAGGACAGCTGGAAAAGCATTTCAGGAGACCACCTCATGGAACTGGCATAGAGGAGACATAGAGGAGAGGAGTAGGGTCAGCCAGTCCCTGGGGCAATTGGGGTTAAGGGTCTTGCTCAAGAGTCCAATGGTGGCATCACTCTGCTGACCCAGGGATTTGACCCAGCAACCTTCTGAGTCCCACCCCACAGACCTGCCCCCCAACAAATTCATTTTTTTGTTTAATACTTGTTCAGTCAGTGTATAAATTCCATATATAATCATAATATCATCATAAGGTGAGTGGAAACAGTCCGTGTGCATATGCATGAGGTATAATCATCTCACATCAATATTCTGTGATCCAAAAGGATGGAGTTTAGCCTTAATTTGGGGTTAAACTATACAACTGTAAATGTTTCACTGCCCTCAAGGGAAACTCAGGTATTGTTTTAATCCCAGTATCTAAATTGTACTGTCTATATTAGCGTTTTCTGGGAACATTTGTTTGGAGAAATATTACATACTTCAGCCAATTAGTCCTCTAATTAGTAATCTAATTAGGGAGCTGCAGCGAAAACCCACATACACAACAGCCCTTTCTGGATAAGATGGCCCACCCCGGTCTTATGGGCTCCGTATACTGCAGCTGATCTGTAGAAAAAAAAAAAAATCACAAATACATCACTATCCACAAATATGTATTTTTATTTGTATTGTGGAAAATAATCCACAGAAATACGGAGCAATTTATACACATAAAAGGGTTTTGCATATTTGTGGATCACTTCCCATCTATTTGCAGGTTGCGTTACATTTGTGACCTCGCTCCTTTTTTACTTGCAGATTTTCGTCCAATTACTACCGCAGTTAATCTGTAGAAAAACACCCATAAATACGAGGTACAGCCGTGATCTATATCGTTATCTGGATACGAGATGACATATCGGGATATGAGATTTTGGTCATATGCAGTGCTTGCGAATTGCTGAACCCACAAAGCAGCTCATTTCATGCATTTTTTTTTACACCTCTCAGCCCAGATGAAGTATAACACCACAGGAATACAACACGTTCTCCATTCTCAGGCATTTCCCATTGGGAAACGAATGACTGGAATGCTGGGGGAAAAAATGCAGAACAGTGTTTTTCATTTTTGCTTTAGTATTTTAGGTCTTGCATGTGAGTGTTTATTTGTAGCATGGGGTATATAAGCAGACATAACTCACATACAGAAGATACAGCGGCTACTTTGCACGTACAGCTGACCTCACCGTGTTCACTACCAGAGCGTAGCCCATTGATCAAAATGAAATAGTATGTTACTTGCGCATTATATTAAAATGGGGGTATGTTTTTTCTAGAAAATGGGAAATAAATGCGTCCTGTGCGAAGTACACAGGCATTTGTCATAACTCACTGTCATCTCCTGTGAATCCATGAGATTAATATCACATTCAGCATTTATACCATCTGTGATCCTGTGACTTATTTCTGTGAAGATGTGATCCATGATTTCCCACGAATCCTTGGTTTTATGCAAGTGGTCAAGTTTTTCAAGGGAGTAGTTGGGGGGAGGGGGGGCGAGAAAATTTATCGTGAAAGGGGAGGATCCATCGTGTGGTCCGGATTATCATGTTTTGTTCCACATGGGGATCGGAATGCAGCAGTTGAGAGTACCCATATACAGTCAGTACAGTTACATTTACGAGAGCAAAACTACACAGAAGGGATGGTGGAGGGCTTATATATATTACACATATTATCTCAGCACAGCTCGAGCCCTTGTTCTATGATAAAAAACAACATCAGTTGAGATAGTTGAATTCTGCTCCCAGGAAGTCACTAACAGCTATGAAATTATTTAGAAAAAAGGAACAAAAGCCACTTATTACTAAGGTGTGAAGTCCTATAATGAACAACCCAAAACAAACAAACTGGGTCATGGGGACAGTAATGCACACAGAAAGCGACATTATAGGGCATTTTTATATTTGGATACATTTTCTACATAGTGGATTTTAATTGCTCTAGCAATGTTATCCATTAACTTCCCACAAAAACAAACAGCTAAGCTGCAGATGCAATCCCAAATGTCTGTGCAAGAGAAACGCCTTTCCTTTTACCTGCTGAAGGTATAACCTGTGTATTGCTTACATTCATCAGAGGGAACTGATGATTCAAGGTTCCAGACTGCATCCTTAGCGTGAGTGTGTACCGGTCTAGTGCTCATGAAGCCGTTAGCTTGATCAGCATGACCCCTCTGGACCACGCCGACAGTGCCGGCGAATGCAGCTGCCCTTCTGCTAGTTTACCTGCTAATGTACGCCCCACCTCACCCAGTCTCACCCCACCTCACCCCGTCTCACCCCACCCAGGCAGCTATAAAATGAGGCACGCTCCACTTCATTCAGCCAGGCCCACAACACCCCTAATGCCAAAGCGGAGGGTCTCAGCAGACTGCCAGAGGGACCGGGGCTCTTTGTTGAGTGTTTCTAAGAAGGGATTCTTAGGTGCCCTCCCCACTCTCACTACAGCACAAAAGGAACAGCTACTGATGGACAAAATGATACTTCATGAACCAATTGCAGTATTTTTTAAGCCCACTAGATGGTGCTCTCTGTTAAAAAAAAAAAAAAGGGCACAAAGCATACCCCAAAGCAAACCAAGGTTCAGGAAGCGTTATTTTCTCCATCACTAAGAACAGCTACTCCAGATCACAGCGGGGATCCTTGCCCTAAGGAAAGCAGTAAGCTCGCACCAGCCACACCCCTCCTGCAGCGGGGAACTGATATTTAATCACTGCTCATTGTGACTAACAGGGACGATGCTGATGAAGATCGTTAAGCGAGAAGCCAAGCCGCCACTGCAGCTTGACTGTGGGGTCGCCGTCAGGCAGGAATATCCCTGTGCCCCTAGTCCCAGGTGACTGTACAGCAAAGGTGTGAAATTAGTGCATCACCACAATATGAGAAGTTCCTGGGAGATACACCATTGGCAGTGGCAGCACCACACTGGCTGATCAGCACCCTGCCAATCCCCAGATCCACTCTGGGATTATGAGAAAATGAGACGGGGTGGAAGGCGACACAATTGGCCCAACAAGGGATTAAGGAGCGCAGCATTTCTGGCGCTTCTACCCTTCACATCCGTGGTTTTATCGTACAGGGGAGATAAGCATCTTGACACCGGAGAAGCAAAGAGTTGTGACAGGATGCACAAGGAGAGAGAGAAGGTCACGCAGGCATCTAGTAACACGCCAGACCTCACCTTCTCACAGAGCTACACTTACACAGCACCAGTCAAAAGTTGGACATGCCTACTAATAAAAAGGTTCATTTGTATTATTTGGTACATTTTAGAATGATTACTAAAACATTAAAACTATGAAATCACATATATGGAATTATGCACTGATAGAAAAAGTATTCAACAAAAAGAATTATATGTGGGGAGTTCAGTGATTTGGGACTCAGAAGGTTGCTGGGTCAAATCCCTGGGTCAGCAGAGCGATGCCACCATTGGACTATTGAGCAAGGCCCCTCAATTGCTCCAGGGACTGGCTGACCCTACTCCTCTATGCCAGTTTCATGAGGTAGCCTCCTGGGATGCTCTTCCAGCTGTCCTGAAGGAGGTCCCACATATATGCTGAGCTCTCATTGGCTGCTTTTCCTTCACTTTCTGGACAAACTTCTCCAAAACCGTTTCTGCCGTGTTTAGGTCAGGTGGCCAGGTCATGTGACGCGACAATATCATGCTCCTTTGTAGGCAACTTTGTGTGTTCAGACTTTGACTGGTACTGTATCTCTCTCACACATGCAGCCCCCAGGCAAGGGAACACTGGCACAATCATTTTAACATTTCAGCTCCAGCGTACGATTCACTGTTATTAACGTGCCAGATGCACAATGTTTGCACAAAGATAATAGGTAATATGGGGGGGGGGGGACAGGAAGACTTAGAGTAGCACCACTATTCACCAGCTCAGGGGAAGAACGGGAACTCGGCCTACCTACACTGACGAAACAGTCCCATAGTAAAGTGGTGGGTGCCCCTGCGACCTTCTGCCTGCCAACCCCTTCTGCTGAGAAAATTATGATAATCCAGCAGTCTGTAAAGGTTAAAGCATCTCTACAACTCACGAGTTTCATAACAAAGTAAGAAATTGTGCCTCTCTCTAATTGTGCATTTAGCACAATTAGACGTGCTATTTTGAAACACAGCACCCAGGCATAAAAACTGAGCGAGGATAATCTGACGCGTCTAATTCACACATCAAAATGCCATGACATTAACAGCTTTCATAAGACTGAGCACTTAGTCTTCAAACATCCATTCATCAGCTTTCAAAGTAAAGGCAAATGCTTCTCATGAAACACATCACCAGTAGAATATGGCTTTGTCTACGGTAAGTGACTCAACACTACATGGACATGTACACGTATTCGTACTGAAAATGTTTGGTACGGGTCTTACGATTTGATACGCATATGTACCAAACAAATGCAGCAAATGCGGAACCTTTGTGCTAGAAAATCCACCGATTGCAATTTTCTTGGACGATTCCGATTTTCCGATCCTTCCCTCACATTGAAGAATTTCCACGTTAACGGCATGTTAGCATGTGATCCTGAGTGTGCACGCATCGCTGTGCGTATGATGTGGTGCATGCATAAAACGGACTGGTTCGGTATCAAAAAACATAAGACTAACTGGCCAGTCTCCGGTCCGGGCTAAGCACGCTGAAAATCAGCCGATTCCATTCCCTGGCAAATTGATCGGTGCCTCTCTACTTTGGTTGTTTGTGTTTCCCCCGAGCAACGTTCGGAAAGGGGCGGATGAAGCCGCGTCACCATGCATGTGCACTTATGTCCTAATGTGAAGCTGGAAGATGTTAATGTGAATACAAGTACAGCACCGGTATTATTTAAATGCTGCACCATAGTGATATTGTTATGCTTTGTATTCTTTGAGACAATATTTGTGTTGCACAGTTCTAATATGAAGCTGAAAGCTGCTAATGTGAATACAGTACAGATCAGGTACAGTTCATTTTCTACATGTGCACCTTAATGGATATTTATTGTTATTTACTTGAGAGAATATTTATTTACTTAAGCAAGTAGTAGTTTTAGTAGGTTGCAGCAGTATTGACAGAGACTTTTTAAGAAAGAGTCATACTTTGTTCAATAAACTCCGATTAATAAAGAAAAAATAAGCAATTTGGGTTTCATTTCTTTTACCCCCGCTGTACCAAAAACATACTGAACCGTGACTTCAAAACCGAGGTACGTATTGAACCGTGCTTTTTGTCTACAGTTACACCCCTACTGGACACCCCAGTGATGCTCACTTTTAAGAGCTCTGCAATCTTCATCCTCATTTGAATCAGAATCTAAATGTACAAGGGCAACAAGCTAGTTGCAGCTAGCTGGTATATTCCTAATTTAAAATGACCTTATACCAAAGGTCTATTTTAAAACTCATTGTCCATCCCGGTCTTCAGGCGGTCCCTTAACCCAAAGGGCCCCCCAAAGTGTCTGTAATGCTGGCACTTGTCCAAACTGACAGCACCCCACATTTAACTAACATGGAATTGATGTAGCAGTCTACAGAGATGTCCTGCCCACCTAAAGACCCCCATGCCACAAACATGAGGATGTGAAATATGGCTAAACGTCACAAAACTATGGTCGGGGAGGGGGAACAGGAAGGTGGGGAAAGGATGCAAATGAGCATGGTGCGGGTTGGGGGGCAAGGGGGCACCTTCCCAGTTAGTGTGTGATGTGACCCAGGACAGGGTGAGCAAACTTTGCAATCCAGGGACTCCCCACCCATTAAACTCAATCCTACACAACTCCCCCAATAGAGGAGCAAATTGAGTTAAACGGGACTTCCATAAAAAGCGAGATCACCCAGTTCCTAGTGAGACAGACACCCTGTTCTTGCATGAGCTGAGGCGTGGAGAAAACGAGCAGCGGCCACATAAAACCCTCGTTTGCTCTTTCCGACAGTAACAGAGGCACTCGTGTCCCCCTCTCCTCAGCTGCTTCAGCCAGTCCTCCAGGAAGCCATTAGAGAAGGCACCTCTCTCCACCTCTCAGCTCCTTATTTGTTTACGATACTCACTGAGGAATCTCACTGGCATGCTGAACACGATTAAAGCAGCATGGCTCCCACTGCGAGTGCCACACGAGTCCAAAGAACCGGAGCTAAATAAAAGAGATGGGGATGAAAGAGCAGAAATAACTTTCATTTTAGAACAGTGCCAAGACAACCACACAATACCCCATTCACCTCCTGATGCTCTAAAGGAAACTTCTGGAGGATAAGGGGAGTGTAGGAGTTTAACTGTCTATCACATTCAGGGAGAAGGGAGACAGTGTTGGCAAGAAATAAAAAAAGAGTTATTTCCAGAGAGCGAGAGGAATTAAATCTACTTGCAGGAAGGTCAAGAACGGAATTATGAAAGTGGACTGCAGATGGCACAGGCATGTAATTGAGTGATTTAAGGGTTTGTGAGATTTGAGAGATCAAGGAGCCTTTTAAGGATGGGTAAAATAAAGCTGGCAAGTTCAGGAGCAGGATAAGGACAGCCTGGGATTAAGGAGTCCTCACTGAGGGGAAATAAAGCAAGGAAATCATAAACGAAAGGTCTGAAGCTCCAGGAATCCACAAGACGCACAGATTGTGAGCCCCAAAGAAGCAGCAGATATGAATGAGAGCAGCTACTAGGTGGGATTTGAGTAAAGTCAAGAGTGTTCAGCCAGATGATGGACTAACAGAACTGTAAGAGTAAAAATGGTACAAATCATTTCAATTTCTGAAAAAAGCTGCAAAGTTTGGAGACTGTGAAGCTCAGGAGCGCAAGGGCACCAAGGAGAGGTCAGTATCTCTCCCACGTGAGCAGAATGAACAGGCACCAACTTGCCGAACTAGGACAGCACACACATTCAATTCATTTGCCAAAAACCGAGAAAATTGGATTTGGAAAGTTTTTTTCCCCCCATAACTCTCAGTTTATGCAGCCTTCCACAATTGATATGAATTACGTAACAGCTTACAAATTTCATTCTTTCACAGTTAGAGGATTTATTTATTTTCATTTTTGGACAGGAGCATCCCGGGAGGATTTCGGGGTAAAGCCTGACAATAATAGCTGCTGCCGACTGAGTGGTAAATCAAAGTGGCACGTCCAGCCTCCGGGACAATGGGAGCGCGCCACGGAAACCGGAGAGTCACTTTCATTAGATTAGCGGCTTATTAGGAGAAGCACCCCTAAGACGCGGTGAGCCTGAACTACATTTAAGAGGAATGGAGAAATCAGAAAGCACTCGAAAAAGCGGCTAAATGAAAAGACGGAGAAAGTTTGGAGAGAAACAATCTTTCCCAAAGCTGTTAGAACGCTGAACTCTTTACCGGCCCCATTATAAACCTGGCTCACCATCAGCACTAGCCACCTTATCCAGCGAACACTGCCCAACACGGCACCTTCTCCTACATCTGTGTCACATCTGCATTGTTACATCTGCTGTATTTATTATTTGTACAGTCACCACTGTATCCGAAAAAACTGCGTGGGTACCTCAAGCTCTCCTGTCTGAGTGTAAGTATATTCTCAATTTTTATTTATTAGCTATTACTCTTCCTTTCTAGTTTCCCCCATTTGTTGCATTGTCTTGTTTACAGTCTCCACACTTTATGTATACAGGGCTGCCAACTGTCACGCTTTCACACTGTCATACTCACTTGAAATCTTACGGCAAATCTATATTAATCGATTATAAACCTAAAATTTGCTACATCAGAAGCGTTGGGGCAGTTTGCAAACCCTACAGAACATTTACAAGGTAATAAAACTGTTACATACATGTAAATGCGTGTGCAGACTCGTCTCAAGAATCTCACTCCAGCCAGCTGCCCAAATTTGGCAACACTGTGTGTATATACCGCACCACAGTCCTGGGGGGCAATATTTCATGCCAGTGTAAGCTGTGGATTGTATATAGACGGTATGACAATAAAGACCCTCTTGACCCTTGACTTGACATTAATCTCCGGTATCACCTCCTATTGCTGCTGTACTTTTCCATGACAGATCAGCCACCCCTCCAAAGCCCAGGTGTCAGGACGACCCACAGGCTGAAGGTGGTATGTTCAGGCCAGGGAATCCGTACGGGTGAAGAAATCGCTTACAGTAACCTGTCCCAATGAAGCCTGCAGCCATTTCTAACAGAAACAGGCGCTCTCTCATTAATGTCAGCTAAGGCAGTTATTCTTGTACTGTTACCATTAATACAAAAGGGAAACTGTAGAATTTTACTGTTTAGAAACTACTTTTATTATTTATTTATTTAGTTTGACTGCCAAGTTAAAAGGCTAAATAATACTCATGAGAAAGACATATTCTACTCATTATTACTCATTAATACTCATTGTTAGTTTGTCTGCTTGATCAACCTTTTCGGGTGAAAGTCGGATTATTGTCGGTGCAGGCGCTGTAGCTGGGGCTGTACCTTTAACTGTGGCGCTCCAATTATCAAACACCGAACATTCATCCGCCTGTAAATATATTTTATATTTAACGAGATGTTTCCTCAAGTTCGACGTATTGCTAGCCCTAGTTCTGCATTTTGCGTGGCACATATTACATGTCACGCTGTCTGCATCAGTTTTAGTGAAGTGTAGCCACACCGTCGAATGCTTTCGGCTTCCCGCCATGTCTTCAGATTTCAACGCAGTTTCTCCACGCATGAGCTTTCTTCCCCTGGCAACCATTGTCATGGTAAACAAAACTAACACGATCGCTTAAATAGCAAATTGAAATTTAACTGCATTAAATATGTCTATCCTATTGCTGTTTTAAATGTAAATTGCATTGAAATGCGGAGAGATAGCTGTTGATTAATTTAAACCTTTCTCCCAGTTCAGCATGTCCCACTCAGCTCGTGCGCGCCACTGCTGACGAGCATGTGAATGTACCGAAATTTGGCACCGTCTGATTTGACATAAACCGATACCCGGTAGTACCGACATCATTCGGTCAGTACCTTTAAAAGTACAGACCTCGGTACCCAACCGTATTAATGTGTTACTTCGACACACTGCCCATTCTGCTGGAGCTCCAAGACCAGAGGGCCTCCTGACACCAGAACCTAAATGCAATGGAAAATGCGATGTAAAGCACCATTAAAACTGCCTCTGGCAGACCTGCCCACGCGTAGAGCAAGCTAAAAGTAAAGGATCTGAATGTACCCTGTCTTAGGGCGTAAACAGACCTTTAAAACCAGGGACCGGAGAATGGAGGAGACCTCTTCGGCTGCCTGGGGTGGTCTGTAAAGGGGGTGGGGGACAGTCTGCTGCTATGAACATGGCGGTAAGTCAAGATGGATTCATCACATTTTAAGTTCAAAATTGTAGCTTCAATTCTCCATGTTCAAAATATTTAGCAGCTTTTTTTATGTGGACAATAATTCTCCACAAATGGAAAAAAAATTAATAAATCACCTCCCCTGTGACAAGAGCCTGACTCATGAGATACGGAGATATGCAGAAGATGGAGATGAAATGCAAACTGTTCCCCACTGTTTAGTTAGTTCATATCAGTGCTAAATTTAAAAAAAGATGTGATATTATCTCTATAGCTGAGATTTCTGCATAGTTACTTTTTAAACGGTACATCTGGATAAAAGCAATCTACTCACTTTCCTGGTGAAAAACATGCCATGGTCTGTATGCATGGAAGGACAACTGCCAATTTCAGCAAAAGACAGTAGTTCTCCTTGTCTCTGTGAATACGGCATTCCCCGGCTCAGTGTCCATCTGGATCTGTTCGAAGGAAACATGCAGCAGAATAACCAGAGAGGGCCCCCACCCGGGGATTGAAGTGTGAGGATCCTGACACACCTCCAGCATCAGACAGCAACTCAAATAACGAGCCAATTTCACCAGCGATTTGATGCACAAGGCAGAGCCACGCTTGGAGTCTGATCTTGCAAATGGAGATCTAGACCTGTGGATCACCAGTTTAGCTTCATTCCTATTAGACCCACATGTGCACACACATGCGCTCACACATGCACGCACACACCCACACAAGCACGCACCACCCAGGTGGAAACAGACCCACCAAACCACGTGAGCGGAGGTAACCTTTGCTCCACAGTACATTCACACCTGGTGTTAAAAACTAGATTCTGGCCTTCAGGGAACAGCGGAACTCTTGAATTTAGTAACTGAGGTAAAAAAAGGTAAAAAAAAACGAGGGGGCGGCGAGTCCACTGGGAGACCAATGGGCCAATGGATATATATCATATGAAACATGAAATGGCAAAGCGGTGTGAGAAGCCCGCCGTGTACCTCGTGCCTGGGTATACACAAACACACAGGAGGCTGTATCAGGAGCTTGTCACCAAATAAACACATCATGCAGGAACAGTACCTGGGTGGCGGCTGCATGCTGACATCTTACTGCCCTCAAACGCAGCTTAGACGCTTGGTGAAGGGCGTGTGCTTTAAAAAGGGCTGCTCCTATATTCCAGAGGTTCACAAATAAGAAACACCATATGTTACAAACCGGCACAAAGCTAAAATCGCTTAATGGACAATGTTTCATGACAAAGTGACAGTGGAGATCTTTTAAATAATGATACAGAGATGATGCTGCTGCACAGACTCTGCAGATAAACCGCGGGGGCATAACACACCCTGAAACTCAGACGACATGAGAGAGTGGCTGCCTAAAGGCATGCAGTTCACATTTCAGGACAAACACAAATGAGAAATTCAAAAAAAAAAATAATAAAAGAGTGGATCCAGGCAGGCGACGGATAAGCACGATGTCTGTGCTTCCTGGGTCGCCAGTGGCAGATGCTCCGGCACACAGCATGCGCTCCTTTATCCCTCCTTCCATCTATAACGAGGCTGGAGAAAGTAAATGCGCTCTGCAGTGCCCCAGAGCCACCAGTACTTCCAGAATTCATTTCTCATGATGTCCCCATGGCAGCCAGACCTAACATCGACAAGGCAGCTCTCCAATTTGTCTGTGTTGCCCCTCCCGCCACCCCACCCCAGCTAAATTGGAAATAAAAACAGTGAAGACCCCCCTCTCAATCCATCCATCTCACACTCCATCTGAGGGTCTCATGCCAAGTCACCCCAAACCCTGGACAAAGGGGTCTGCCTAGCAACCAGAGAAGCTCACAGAGATCAGAAGCTGCTCCTTCAACCAAGATTAGGGGTTTGCAGAACAACTCCGCAGCCAGATTAATTAAAATTACACAGAAAAGATATTCATTTGCCAGTGTGCAGGATGACAGAAAATCAGACGAGACTTCCTCAAGAGGAATTGTGATTGTTGATCTGAAAAAAGCACAAGATCAAAGGGCTTGATCTTACCCACCTCTTGGTCAGTACGATCATGTCTGAGCATATTCAAAAATAGAACCTTTCAAGGAAATTATGATGGAAGTATTATGAAGTAAGAATAAGGGGGGGGCGGAAACGGAGGCAATTTCTTACACTCTGAGAATCTGATTTAAAAAAAAAATTAAGCTTTTACAGAAGGCAGGTAGGTCACGCTCAGCATTTTTTACCCTTTCAAACTATAAGAGGTGATGCTCTAAAAGGCACAGCCTGAGAATTAGCATCAGTGTTCATTTTATAGCCTGAAACCCTGGTTCAGCCCACAAAACCACAGGGCAAAGTTCACTTCCCCTCTGGGGATCCACAGAAAGAGGATGAGTGTAACTCTCCAGACTACACGGCTAATTAATGGATGTTATGGTCCGGATCACTCGCCGGAGGACAGCTGAGCAGCACCACGGCACACTGATCCAGTTCATCACGGCTCCTGTGTGATACTCGGGGAGCTGTCTCACTGCTTTCCGGCTTCCCGAACATCTCTGTATTTCATTAGAGCCGAAACGGCACCATATTTACTAGACTGGCAGATAAAGTGATGAGGTCTTTCACAGAAGCAGGAGAAAGCAGCACAGAAATTCAGAGAGCCAGTCTGGGGCCCCCAGGGGCCCATCATCACGTCCCTAAAGACAGGTGCTGTGACAGGAGGGACGCTCCTCTTGGGGGACAGCCTGCCTCCCCCCACTGATGGCCCCCCCCCCTTATGAACTATAAACAGGTTATTTTTGTTCATTCGAGGCAATTCCAATGAATATCTCACACACACACACACACACACACACACATTGTATTCGGTTGTATTCAGTGATGAATAATTCAGGTACAGAAAGTACAAATCCAGACCAAAATTTTGTTTCAACCAACCAGTTACGTATAAAGAGTCGTAGTCACACAGTACTCAGCTGGTTGGTTGAAACAAAATCTTGTTCTGGATTTTTACTTTCTGGACCTGAATTATCCACCACTGTATTCATTGTGGGGGCGGTCAATTCATTTCTATGGGAAAAACTCTAATGCAGAGCAGTCACAGATTTTTATAAAATTAAGTTTCCCCATGTTGGGGACAGAAAAAAATGGTCCTCACAACGTCAAAATAAGTTTTCACCATATTGTGGGGGCCAAATGTCCCTACAGTGTAGTACATACATAACCCCCCCACACACACAGACACACACACACTCTACAAACCATTAAATAATCATACAGAAATGCTACCAGATACATGCTCTGGTCACGCCGTCTGTCACGCAGGCCTTTTGCCTGGGACCAACATGGGGGCAAGACCCCGGGTCACCTATACCAACTCCTCACTCCTAGTGAGACTCTGCTCCCTTTGGGATGCGGAATTAGGTGACCCGAGCCAGAAATGGGTTTCGGCACCAGAGAGTAATGACAACACAAATAAAAACACAGCATTTTTCAGGAAGGTAAGTGCCTGCAAACTGCAGGAAAACAGAACCTTACCTGCAACCTTCGTACCTCGCTGGTTACAGGTCAAAGCATAACTAGAACTGAAATTGACAATGGAAACATGCTACGTTTTAAGCAAACCCCAGTTTTACCTTACACACTATTTAGACGGAGCAATAACAAATGCAGCTGGTTAGGCTGCATACGGATAAAACCGTGTTATTGATGCTGAACGCACAGTTACTGCCAACTGGCATCCTTGTGAAATGAATGGCAAAGTGACATGCAGTCAACACCAGGAGGCAGGTCTGAGCAAAGGTGGCCAGGACGGCAGAGCTACGACGATGGACAGACAGGGTGCAGGGCGTCCAAGAAACAAAGGACACATCACCTCAGGAAGGAGAATGCTTCCAAACCTGGAGCAGAGAGTCCCATCCCAAAGAGTACAGATGTTAGCACAATGTTAGCGGGTCCAGTCTGATAGGACAGTGGTCTTTCATTGTGTGTGTTCACATATAAAACACAAGTTCAATTCAGAATACAGTGATTTCTCCAAAAAGACTAGAGACCTAGTTAGAGAAAAGAAATTGTCCTAAATAATCACAAATCACATTAATTAAAACAGAGACAAATCCTCGGAGAACTTGAAAGACCTCTCTACAATCCCCACAGGTTATTCTCTTTTGTGGCAAAAGGCTGCGCTACCACATCAAATTCCGTTTGAGATACAAAATTACCCGCTAAGAGGCATAATTTTAAAGCCTGCCTGTGTAAATAATAGACAGAACAAGTTTTGCTTTTATGTACTTTCGTTAAATAAACAGATGGGCCCACTCCCCAGTTAAGCTGACATCTCCATCACCCAGGCTTTCTATAGGAAATCCTAATGCTCCCCCAGCTCCGGGCCTCCGAGGTGCTAGAGGCACCTTTCACTGGAATGCTGGGGGGAAAATGAAACAGGCCAAAGTGGCATTCGTTTCAAGGAAAGCCAACTCAAAGAAGATACGGTAACCTAACAGTAACAGCGGCTAAGTGACAAAACAGTACAGTGATGTAGGAAAGGCCCTTATTCATAATTTCCAAATGAGTCACATGGAAAAGTTCACGGAAAAGAACCAAGATCAGAAACGACGTGCTGCAAAAAACGTCTTCAGCCGTCATCGCTCGCAAAGGTGAGGGCATCGGCCATCTGCTGTTTACTACGGAGGGTCATGGTGACACCCCACCCGGGGTGTCGCCCGCCAGGCCTTGGCGCATTCATGACACGTTTGATGTGGCCACTGCTGCGCCGGTGAGGTGGCAAGCTGTCTGTTCAACCCGCCGCGGTCTCCCTTTGGCCACCACCAGCCTGGCAGCATCCCTCAATCAGCGAGTGCTACACAACCCCACCCAGTCACTTTTAATCCACTCACGATGAAAACAATGGGATAGCTGCTACAGTCAAAATGATTAGGTCCCAGTAAATGCTTTTTATGGTTTATAAAACGACATATGTGTGAGTGAAATCTGCGTTCAAATTCCACTGGCAACAAACACAATTGTAAGATATGGTGTCTGCCCTCTTCCCATATCTTATCAGCAGTCATACCACCTACAGTTCTGACAAGGTAATCCATATGAAGCCAAGCAGGTTTGGGCCTGGCCAGTACTTGGATGGGAGACCAACTAGGAAAGCTGGGTTTTTGCTAGAACAGGTGTTGGTGTGGCCAACAGGTCAGCCCACCATGTGGTCTGCGTGGATCCCAATGCAGAAATGACCTTCTTGTAACCTTGTATAACTGGACCTCCTCTCACACACCTTCCAACACTGTCCTTCCCTCTAGAACTGCAAATCACACAAACACTGACTGTCAAATCTCACTTGAGGTGCATTTCTGCAGCCAGGAGCTTTACAAGGATCATTTGGCATCGACAGCCAGGTTCTACAGTCAGAATGCTCATCCATATACTTTAAATAATGTAACAGGAACACATATATAGTGATGTGCTGAAGTACAAATGGTTATTAGGGTCCCTATTCCTCACAGCAACATGCTGAGCCCTGCTTATTACAAATCATGTTAAACTGCAACAGTTTTCACAAGAATCAGTCCAAGCCATAAGATGAATGTAGAAACTGTGATGTTTGTCGTTTTAGAGTTTTAATTGCTCTCCTGCTCAATTCCACCAGGTTGTGAGAAGAGGCTTAAAGCATGCATCCTGGTACATACGCAAGTCATCGGGGTACTTTCACTCCACACAGCATATCTAACAGGAAGTGTTCTGCTGGTAGTGACATCATATCCTGTTTAAGGTTTTGTTCAGCCTCAGTTTAGTGGCCCCATTTAACAGGTCTAAGACAACAACTCTAGGTACTGAATCTGCAAATTAATCCTGATGTCCCTATTGGCACTATACTATCATCACTGGTCTTACATCAGGTTCCATGCTGACCCAAGGTGGCAGAACCTGTTTATTCAGAATGGTGGTAGAGTTATATACTTCAAAGTACATTGTATGCAGTTTAATGCCATTACATCTGCAGTGGAATTAGGTACCGGCACATAAAAATGGAAAATTAGCCCAGGCTGGATTTAATTAGATGGAATGTTTTATTGTAATACCAAACAAAGACATAAAATCATCTTTAACATTTTTTATACCTTTAACACGTATTTCCATGGTGGATGATTGTGGGATTTCACTACAGATATTTTTAAAAACTTGATTTTTCAAACTTTATTTTGGTACTTGGTTTAGTGGGGTACTTTACCTGGAGACTGTTGAACATTGTTTGTTTTAATGAATAATTTCCTATAATTGCATTTGCTTGAAAGACACAGCAACACAGCATATGCTGGAAAACAGAATATCCTTTATTTTGTGACGCAGAGTTATTTAAAATGGACAGAAAAAAGTTGAATCTGAAACATTTTGGACTGCATTTAACACTTTCCTCCAGTCAATGCGCTAACTTACCGGTACCTACCGGAATGATATTTCAGTGCTATATGACATAAATTGATCTAACTAAATGTCACAATAAAGTCTTCACTCAGTGGCTTTAAAGACCTGGATAACAAAATATGGTCGTTATGAGGTCATCAAAAGCCCCGCCCATATTTACACCCACCATGCAATCTGAGCCCTGTCATCATCAGGACAAAGGTCTCCGTGTCAGAAAAAAAGTCTCCAAAACATCTTGCATTGCGCTGTTGTTGACAGTATAGTATAATCAAGGTTTTTACTCATTGTAACAAAGGAGCTTCACACCGTATAAGCGCAGTGCACATGACACATGACCCGCAGGTGCAGCGTCAGCTTCCAGTCCCAGCTCACGGCCCCCGGTACCGGATCCCCCCCCCGCTCCGCGTCCCACGGGCGTCATCAGAAAAACGTGGCGGCACCAGAGGAGCCGCGTGTCAACGTCACGTGCAGAGCGACGCGCGCCGATACACACGCAGACCTCACCGATTGTTTACATTTAGGTCATGGTTAGGGTTAGGCAGAGTTTACAGGTCCGCGGTACCCCCCTCCCCATTGGGCTATTTTGAAAAAAAAAGTTGCGGGTAAATATTAGGAGGTCACTGGGTTGCGGGTTTCATGATGTTCCGCAGCAGCGGACTGTAAGGGGAAAAATAAGTGAACTATTATCAATGGTGACTGCTAATGCTGAGTGATACTGAATCATTAGTCACTTAAAGTCAGAAACAGACGTACACGGAAAGCAGGGTTGCCAAGTCTCACGCAATTCTATATTATTATATTATAAACCTAAAATTAGCTACACCAGAAGCGATGGGATAGTTTGCAAACCCTGCAGACTATTTGCAGGTAATAAAACTGTTACATAAATGTAAATGCGTGTGCAGACTAGTCACGAATTGAAAATCTCACGCCAGCCAGCTGACCAAAGTTGGCAACCCTGGGAAGAGAGTGCGTTCGTCTACGTGACGAGGGGGTTTCAAATACTGGGTTAGTTTCAGCTTCTGTTTGGCGGATTTTAAGCAGACCTTGGGCTGGAGATTTTTGCTGGACCTTTTGCTGAGGTTATGGTTAAGGTCAGAGGCTGCTCCTCCGATAACTTCCTCAAAGGACCTTTTTTAAATGTTACTTTTTCACAGTGTTACGGATAGAGCATCAGCTCTATATTTCCTCTCAAACACACGAATGTATAAAAATATGGACCTTTTGTCCAAGTGAAATGCACCTTTCCGTGATGGTTTTAATAACCAACAGCAATTTTCCAACACAAAAATGTGATTTTCTCTAAATCACCAAATTATTGTGGATTACTGTCGAATTGGCCAAAATATAGCTTATTGCTTGTTTATTCTACACGTAAAAGTTTTAAACTTCTCAGGTCAATAACGAAAGCAAAAGGTAGTACCTAAAATTGCTGTCTAAATACTGTAAAAAGCAGATTCACGGTTCATTTTCTATTAGTGTTATAACTTGATATTCAAGTAAATCAGAAATAGTGCGCGGTGACGTCAACCCAGCACGAAAAGGTTAACGTGATAAAAAGTAATCAGAAAGACTTCACGTCGGTGTTTCGCTGTCGCCTTTGCAAATGGTGACGATTTTTAACGCATTTTACACGGAATATTTATCTGAATTAAGCAGTACCTTCCCCGGCCCCTGAAGACATGACCCAGCAGTGTCCAGGCTCCCGTTATATTGACATTTACTCTCCCGCCACGCTTTCTCAGCACTGGAAAGCCACGTAAAGACCTCGGCGTAACCCTAATCCTTAACCTTAACCAGAACCAGAACTTTAAGGCCAGCCCCGGGACACCCACCTGTCGTACTCGGCGTTGTCCCGCGCGCAGCGGCCATCCTCGTGCCTCTGCCAGTCCCTGCCGTGCCGGCACGTGGTCAGCAGGACAATGTCCTCCGCGTTGTGGACGTGGTGCAGGGCGTTTCGCGTGTCCGACCCGATGCCCGTCAGGTAGCGCTTGCCCTTAAACACCAGCGTGTATTTCCTGAAAGGGGGGATAGAGTTATACTTCAGAAAGCCCCGCTCACCCCCGCTCCTGGGGTGCTCCTTGCTGAAAAGCGGGATGGAGACGTCAAAGTTGGGTCTGAAGCTCTCCGTGCTGATGCTCGCCTTGGCCACCATCGCCTGGCCCACGTCAAAGCCCAGATCTTCTGTGTAATCCGGCCATGTCCCCGAGTACAGGTTGAATATCAGGTGGTTCCTGCCGTCGTCCCAGAAAGGCTGGCTCTGCACCTTCGCTTTCACACTGGGCACATACTGCGGCGACAACTGGTCCCGGTCCAGAGTATCCAAACCCAAAACGAAAAGGCACGCCTTCATCGGGTCCGGAGTGTAAAACCTGGAGCCCTCGATGGCTGCTAAGATGTTCTGGTAACTTTCTGAGATCTTATCCGCCTTCTGCCTCGGATAAACGTAAACTTTGAAGCCGTTGCTTTCGCACCGGGAGAAGTCGAAGCATGACTCCATGCGGCACTCCTTCCCTTTATACATGCCGGGATCGGCATCCCTTTTTCGCCGCATGTCGTGATTATCGGTCTCCGGCTGCTCCGGGGACGCGAATGGCTGCAGGGGGTACGAGAAACGCTGCCAGGAGCGCCCGGGATGACGGCCACTGCGATGCGTCCTGCTTCTGTGCGCCGGTCCCCCTCCAATTAAAAGCAGCAGCAGGATGCATGCACCGACGAAGAGCAGTATGAAAAAGCGCCTTTTGGCTTGCATGTGTCCTCCGGTCCGCGGCCAGGTGCCGCTGAGTAAAGCCGAAGCGCCCCGAACTCCGCTCCTCAGCCCATCCGCCTGCTCCACTCCGCCATCTTCCACCGGCGGCCCCCTGCCGCTTCAAACTCGCCCTTCCCACCGTCTTCGACTTCGTTGTCCCAGTCAGGCGAGTGATGAAGCGCATCGGGCCGATTTTGATATATAAGCCGTATCCTCTCCTCCATCTACTACTATGTGACCCGATAGTGCCGTCACTTAAACGTCTCCATATTCCGTGTGGGAATTTAGAGACAATGCCTTAAATATATATGTAAAGATTATCCTTTATCGAAAGCAACTAGTTTAACTAGTCCCACGGTCGGAAAGTGAAGAGAGCCGGTGCATCTTTCCGGCACCGGCCCTGAGGAACCAACACTGCCAGTAGAGCGACCTCCCTGAAGAGCCGGTCCGGCGTAAACAGTAGAGCTGCTTTATATACGGTCCCTTACGGTGGCGCTCGCTAAACCTCGCTTATTTTAAGGCTGCATGCAGAGAAGAGCATAAAGCGGAGGATCAGATCGGCCAGCTGCGCTCGCATGAAGCTGCACATTTCCTTTTATCTGCCTCCTGCAGAGTCACGGGATAAACAACGACGAACAGCAGCCGGGGACTCCGACGCGTATCGGCATGTGCAGAGCAGTTCTCCCCGCTTGCTGTTAACAGTGCAGCCCCTGTAAGCCTGCAGATGAAGTGACGTCCTCTCGTCAGGCTGTGAACTTTTCCATTGGTGTGCATGCAGTCCGGAAAAGGCGGCTCCTCCGGCGCACCCTTTCAAGGCAGGAGCCAGGAGATGAAGCGCCCAGACGAGCCGCGAGCAGCAAATACCGCGGTCTGAAGTATCTAAAATAAATTGCGTAGCTGTTTTATATATCAAAATTTATAGAAATGATAAAGAAATAATAACATCGACTTAACATTTTAGTCTAAGTCGAATGCTATTCATGGTTGTATTTCTTGCCTTGTTTTGTGAAAGTGATTGTTAATTAGCATGCAATTCATTAAATTTGATAGAGACAATGAATCACTCCGCCATTGGAATTCTGGTTACTAAAATAATCATATTCATGCAATTATTTTGGCTACATTATAATATAAAAACAAGCTATATATAAGAATGAAAATCATCCTGTAGGTCTATATTCAATATTACTCGAAAGTTTACAGCCGATTAAACGTAGCGTTTTATTCAAACAGCCACGTCTTTTAAAATAGTATTATTTACATGAAAAATCCGGTGCATTAGCATGGAACACAAGTGCGCCACTATGTCTTTGCATTGGCATTATTTCCTTTCTGCTCTCATGTACGGTCTTTGTGTTTACAAGGGCATAGCCTATAAAATGAACTGCGATAGCCTTTGTCAGTTTCATCTTCACTAACATTTCGACTAGTGTGTTTTCATTTAATTTTCTTCGTCTCAAGAAATCTAACAAATGTTATAACGGAAAAAACTGCATCTGGCAGTTAATGAGTGTGGTTACAGATTGTTCACCAAAAGTAAAATAACGACCCCTTTAATGTTATTTTGCAATAACTTAATATAAACGAGCCAGAGATTTATTAGATTTAGCAGTATTCATTCACATTTTAGCATATCTCTCTACCTGAGTCCTCTCTTCTGTCATTGTTGCGACAGGTAGCTTTAAGAAAGACCGAAAAAAAGCCCATAAAAGTTTCATCAGAAGGACGAAACATAGGCGTGACATACATAAGCATTAAAGTGAGATTTGGGGTTAGGGTTAGATCTGATGCAGCGGGGGGGGGACATGACTCACCTCAAAATAACTTCCAAAATGACACGAGTTACCTCCACACTGCTACGTTTTCGAAAGTATTTCCATACACACCGAAAGGACGGAATGCGTATATGACGTAGCTATTAGCCTGCATTAAGCATGCGCACACCAAGACCATAATTTCTTTTTGCGCAAATTTCCAGCAGCCAGCCAGTCGCGTAAAATGCTATTTGGCTGCATGCAGGCCAGCAGCAGGGATACTGCTGTCAATACGGGATCTGAGTCAGTAGTGGATTTGAGTCATGCATGCGCTGCCGATCTGAGTAACATGTTGAACTATTAAATTCGTTTTCGTAGTCGCATTTTCACTGTCAATACAGACAATATAAAGTTATCAGCCATTTTATGCAAATATATGTATATACATGAGATGGGCCTTAGCTTTCTATAACTGGTAAGGGTGCAGGTCTGCCAGATGGTCTAAAGTCCTTTACTACTTGAATAGTCTAATACTTTAAATACCTGAACAGTAATGATACAGACACCTATATATACGTATATGCATCTATTTCGATGTTTTGGTTATTTTTCAAAACGTGATCATAAGTGAACTACCTTACTGAAGTGTTTTCCCATAGACAATATTTATGCAATCTTAAAGTGCAGCCTAATGTGATGTATAATTGTTCTACTGTCTAAAAATTTTATAATCATATTCCAGATATAAGCTAATAATTATAACTGTAGGGGGTCTCATTTCCCTGATATTTGCAAGAAAATTATGTGCCACATATATTATTTACATACAAGCAATGGATGGAGCGACTCGTTAAAGATGGCGTCGCGCTCGTCTCCCATTGGCCTATACTGTAGCTGGAGATTTGCCTGTCATGTCTAGAAAATATAAATCATTGGTTTGAACAGCTCACCTAAAGGTTATCCCAAAAACTAGCACACACACCTGCCCTTTGTGGATAAAATTGGCCACCCTGAGTGTAGGGTGACCAGGGGACCAATCAGATCAGAGGATGGGCCACGTGAAAAGTTGGGACCAATGTGGATGAAATGCTAAAACAGAGAGCAATGTCTGCATTTATAAACAAAAACACAACAATGTGGAGGTAGCCTCACACTAGCTAGCTCTGCTTGGGGGGGGCCGCGCGGCGGGGGGGGGGGGGGGGGGGGGGGGGGGGGGGGGGGAGTGAAGGGGGGGGCGGGAGTCGAGGCAGGGGGG
>JAODKC010019083.1:0-21949 GCA_026777985.1 Mormyrops attenuatus
TTGATTGTGCGGGGCAAATACTGGCTAAATAAAAATATATTTGGAACCCCCCCCCCCCCCCCCACACTCAACAAATCTGACTGACCCAATCTTACCTGTTAATAAATTTTATGGCCCAACTGAAGACTAAAGTTCCCCATCCCTGAGCTATGCGGTAAGACCAGATTCACTGTAATCACAAGTCACGTCATGAGGTGTGATCAATATGACGGAAAGTGCATGTTTGTCCAGAAGGCAACTAAGAGGAGCCTGCCTCAGATCTGAGCTTTCTACACACACATAAACCATATCCTAGGAGAACTGAAGCTCTTGTGTTATATAACGAGCCTCTATAGCAGTGTTTTCCAATCTGGTCCTTGGGGACCCACACAGACAGTCAACGTTTTTGCTCCCTCCCAGCTCCTTGCAAAAATGCGGACTGCCTGGCAGGGAGCTGGGAAGGAGCAAAAACATGGACGATTGTGAGTCCCTGAGGACCAGATTGGGAAACACTGCTCTATAGCAGGGGTGTCAAACTCCAGTCCCGGTGGGCTGGAGCACTGCATATTTTGGAGTTTGAAACCCCTGCTATGTAGTTTTAAAGAACTGAAGGAACTTAAGTAGAAAGAGGAACCAGTGACACGGCATGAGATATGTGGGTGAAGGACAGCATCAGATTGAAAAAAAAAATCACAGTATTGTGTGCAGTGCTCAGATATTCTTTACGAGGTATTTTTTAAGGAACAAAATGTACATTTCTGTATGTTTACTGAGGTTCAGTCGTTCAGTAGATGGAAATCTGGTTCCTGAGTTGACTGTGGGGACAAACTGGTATCTCAGCTTCCAGGGTATGGCATGGTTGTGCAACAGGTCAAGACAGCTACAGAGTGAAATTGGAGACCAGCGAGTTTCACGGCTATAGCGCTATATTGTGAGAGGATTCCTTTCTGTGACGCTACAGGTGAAACTGCTGCAAAGGTGTTACTCAACAGGTAAATATTTCAAATGTAAGAATATATTTTAATAGCTGATAGTTTAATAAATGTTAGTAAATCAGAAACATTATGAAGTTCAACTGCAGTGACTGGATGCCCAGAAAAGCCCTAGGCACAGTGATAATTTTAAGCATTTATTACCAGGAAAAAACTCCTACTAGATTAGATGGTTCCATTGGTCACTTAGAAAATAATCAAGTGGTCTTGGAGAGCACATATATACAACAGTATGTCTGCATGTTACAAACTGTTGCAAACATTCTGTTAGTGGGCTCACCCTCTAAAGAAGAAAAATCAAACTGGCAACAGTTTTGCCACTAGAGGGCACTCAGGTTTGCTTCAACTAGTTATTAAAAATAAAATCTGTGCATGAAAACAAAGGGTAAATTTCAACCATCTGAGGCTTCAGCTGGGATCCTTGGTTTTCTGAAGAGTCATATCTGAAGGACTTTTTTGCTGTTTAACAAGTAATTCCAACAGTGCACATCTGACAAGATAAAGAAGGATAAGAATATTGTGGAGAAGATATTTGTAGTCGATGTTATGAAAAGAAATACAAAAATACAACTTGGCATTTCTGTGACTAATCTACAACTGTCTACATTTTGAGTAAAAGCTGATCCCTGCATCAACCACATATTGGGCACCACATCGCCCCCTGCTGATTCGTATCGACAAGGACTACCTGTCTCCTTAGTTCCTCCTGTCGCATTTGAATGCACTCCCGTTCTAGCTGGATTCGCTGAAGCTGCATTTTCTGCTGGTGCTGGGCGGCCAAGGGTTTGGGCAGGTTCATGACTCCGGCCTGTCCGCCCGGCTGCTGGAGGCCCGGCTGGGAGGGGGGGGCGCTGGGGGCCATGGGCGGGGCCGGCGGCGGCTGCAGGTGTGACTGGTGGTGAGGGGGCATCACTGTCAGGGCAGAGGAGGAGAGGAAATGCTTCAGGAGATTCAGCCATTCGCTGGCAGTAACATGGGACAGTGCTTCGTATTCCTTGCAGGAAAGCAGATCCAGAAATGCGCTCAATGTCCATAAGTAATCGAAACCATCCGCTCACTGTCCGGTGATGCATGGCTCCCCGACAGCTGTAAATGTTTCTCTGTAGCACAGCTGTTCCTGGAACATTAAACTGCACAGCTCTGGCCTGGGCCTAACTGCTATGCAAAGTCCTCCATCCCAGCATGCTTAGTGAGCTGCTGATTTGCTTATCTGTGCATTATCTGCGCTTTTGAGATTCACCAAAAATAAACTTATGATATCCAAGAAGCTGAGAGATGTTACAGTTGAACTTTGCGTTTGTTGTTTGTAAGGATATGCCATCCAAAATGTATATCTGCTATTAAATGACCAAAAATCTATCGGACATTCACTGCAAACAATCGAGTATAAAAGTTAGTACAAAATAAATGGACACAGGAACATGTCAGTAACATATTTACTTCTTTAAGGAACAAAAAAAACCACCACATTTGGCTGAATCTTCAAGTCTCATGGTATCTTGTACACGGCTGTTATAGCTTAGCATTGTGGTTTAGTCTCTGGTATTCTTTCAGGAGCGGACAGAGTGAAATGAGTGTGGACTCCAAGGACAGCACCGCGATCTAATGACGGAACAGAATGGTGCGTGGAGCAGGTCGGAGCGAGGCTGTAAGGGCTCTGATCGAGCTTCCAGGGGGCATCTCACGAAGCAGGATCTCTCAGTCAGCTGGGTTAACTTATGCTCAAAGTCCAGTAGGAATGCTTCTTGGAAAGTCATGACTGTCTAATAAGAGTTTAGGTAAGAAGCATTCCTGTTGGACTTCTGTCTTAAGTTAAGCCAGCTAAATGGGCTATAACATGGCCAATGCTGTTTAACGGGAGCGGCACCGATGTGGGTTACAGTTAAACCAACACATGTGATGTCAAAGGAGTATTGGGAGGGTCATAAGAACCACAAGGACAGTGTCTCCCCCCAGGACAGGGGTGTGCAGTCTTATCCAGAAAGGTCCGCTGTATGTGCGGGTTTTTGCTGCAACTCCCTATTTAGATTACTAATTAGAGGACTGACTGGCTGAAGAGTCCTCACACCTGGGTTTGAACAGCTGACCTAAACATTATCCCAAAAACCTGCATACACACCGGGCCTTTGCGGATAAGATCGCCCAACCCTGATCCAGCATATACTTCCCCCATGAGCTATTAATTCTAATCTTAAGAACGATATAAGGCTCTTATTCTTTTCTTGCAACATCATTTAATTACATGTTTTTTCTGTCGCACTCTCAAAGAACAGAAGCTGTCTGGGGAGAGTGTGAAACCCTGAAATCACAATATTAACACACCTTGCACAAGTAACTCCTCCATTAACCAGATGTAGACATTAAAATTAAACAAAAGCCATCTGTCTCACCACCTCCTTCCAGATTAAACCCACCTGAAAGCTTAGCGTTCTGACAGTGTTCAGTATTTCACTGTGCGTGGACCGAACAGTCCGTCCTGAAGACTTTTCATAGTGTGAAAATGCAAGCTGTGATATACAAGATACCTTTTGATGTTTCCTGGCACTGGTGACCAAGAAAAGTCAGGATGGTGTCCATAATGTGTCCTTTATTATTCATCATTAATTTTACAGCCTGTGGAAATCCATCTAAATTGCGAGATTAAATACTCTTTGCTGAATAAAGAATTGGAATCAAGGGAGGAAATGTGTCATAATGAAAATTCCTACCTAGAGGTGTTTGAAGTCCATTACAATCCATTGAAAAGCTAATGCTAACGTCCATTTTTCCAAGCTTGAGGCTGATATTCAAACTGTGCCTTTAAAGAATGAATCTGACTCCAACCCAGGTCAAAACCGATTTTGTAACAGTACTAACAAAGACTAACAAAGAAACATGGTGCGTGAGTTCCAAGCTGCGGTCTTTATCACTCTCATTGCATGAGCTTCCTGACAAATTTGACCTGGACGTGTCACTCAAGATCGAAGCAAAAGCTGTACTGAAAGTAAAACGGAGGAAAGAGATAAAGTAAAACTCGCAGGTATTTTATCACACGCGTCTGAAAGTGCTGGCAGCTGGGGGCTCAGCGTCGCTAAAATCCGCCACCAAGGCCCCACTGCTGGACAACTAATCATACTGCATGCTGTGATACCAAAAACAATAAAACAAAACCCTGGTCGAAGATAGGAGGGAAGAGAGATGGAAAAGGAGAAAAAGTGAGAGAGGATGAAAGAGGAGAGAAAAAAAAGGTCTGTGTGAACAGTCGTAGATCAGCGCTAGAGAACTTTGGCAACACAGGCTCGATTGTTTAACCTGTTTCCCAGAAACGAGTATTACTTATCCGATTTAGTTGCAAAGGGAAATTTTCCAGACCTAAAAAACTGTAACGTATTAAAAGCTAAAGGTGATCAGCTGCTGACAGGGAGTCTTTGACTTCACTGAGTAAGCACTGAACCCATAAGGTCCACGTGAGGAGTGCATGGCGCAAAAGGAAGACTGTCCTTCATTTTACACTGGAACTCTGACTGGGATGAGGATCTATTGCTTATTGGCTTATCCAAGTGCATGGTGCGTCTTCCTGGGTACTTCTCATGGTACCTGCTGCGATTTTCCCAGCCAATCAGTACATATTATTATTTCCACATCCCAAATACACCTATCAATACTATTTTTTAAACGTGGGAAAACTTCTCTACCTCTGTTCCAAATGCCCCATACAGTCTTCCAATTGGCCCAGTTATAAGTAGTCGCTTTTAAAGATATTTTGAGACAAATATAAGCTATTATAGGAGCAGTACACTAGGATGTTGAATATCTACCACCTGTATCTTTCGTTTGCTCGCTTGCTTGTTTGTTTATTTCACTGTTCCTCAAGGCTTTGTCAAACTGTTGCGATGTGAATTAAGACCTTTCTGAGGTAATTTCACCAGCTCTCATTGAAGGGCAGAAAAGGAAAAATGGAGTAAAGGTAAAGTTTCCATCTTTGATGTCTCCATATGTAAGTCCAGTGGCCTTCTGCATTCACACAGACGGGCAAACACAGAAATGCGCAAGGGCCGCTGCCGATGCGGAAGCAGGAGCTCCAGATATGAACCGAAGGAAATGCTGGACCGGTTTGGTGTCTTTAGGTTATCAAAGGGGTAAATGTTGATTCTCACTCTTGGGTTGACTGAGTTGAGCTGAATCCACTCTTCAGGAACATGTCTGACCTATATAACACATTGCTAAAGCAGTCTTTAGCAATACTAAAATTAACAACCAGATCTCTCAAGCATTCGGGTCTCTTGGTCTGTTATGCAACTCCGGTCTGTAAATTTACCAGTTAACAGGACCAGTGCAACATAACTCCAGGTACTTACTGAGGTGGGCATCCAGACGTGGGTCAAACCAGGATGTGGTCTGAGTTTTGTGGTCAATGAAGTACGTGTCTCCCTGAGCGGTCACTGCCTGCTCCCAGCCCTCAGGCAGTGGTCCTGTTCAAACAGCAGCATCACAGTGGTACTGATCAGTAAAACCAACAGCCTAAAGCCCTTTACCCATCACCAGTGAAATTCGTGCTGCATTGTTTAGTGTGTAGGTTTGCCGGGGGGGGGTCTTTTATACTTCTGACCTTAAAACTCACATCCGACACTGAAACTCACACTCATATCGTTATGGCAACATCTTCCAGTCTGTTGTAAAGGGTAATTCGAAACAGGTTTACATAAATCAGTAGAAGATTCAGCTTAAGAATAGTTACACTTTGCTACATCACTGTGACACAATACCATCGCCGAAGCCAATGCTGAAAGTTTACCAAAAACGGAGATCCGAAAGACAGGGTCGGGACTTGAGACCGGGGAGCCGTTCGAGAATACACTGCTATTGAGTTATGTGCCTGTCACTAGGCAGGCTGGAAAGAAGAGAACAAAGAGGTGGAAAATCTCCATCAGGACAACAAAGGGCGATAGAATTCCCCTCTTGACAAATAGGATTCCTGCCAGCTTTGTTCCAGGCCCAGTGTAGGAGGGAGAGGCAGCCAAAGTGGGCGGACTCAGAGAGCTCTGTTGGAAAGCAGTGTGGATGGACAGTGATTGCACAGGCACGGTATGGGGCCGCTGTTCCCTGCAGCTCACAGCCAATTACATACATTCCCACATGGGCCAATCCCAAGCTCAGCAGGCAGACCAATCAGAGTTGAGGTAGAGGGCTACTGTCTAGGGGGAGAGTGTGTGTTTATGTATATTGGTGGTTTAGAGAGAGACATACTGAGAAAATAAATTGATTTCCAACTGGACATCTCTCATGCAGTTTGAAGAAGGTTCGTCGTAAACAAACGAAGTGTCAGTTACTCAATCAGGCGGCAAAAGTAGCTGACATACCCCAAACTCATCAGCACCTGTGCTGACAGCTGAGGGGCCCTGAACCATCACCCCCAATACTCAGCAACCCTGATGACGAATTGACTGATGAAAGACTGACACTTTCTCACAATAATATATTTCTCTTTACGGAGAATATTCTGTGTACTGCATTTACTGACTCCCGATCCACCAGATCTCCATTTAATCTGGACACAACCTTTCTTTGCTTTAACAGCCTTGATCTCAAACAGGATAAGAATAAAAATTCCCTTAAGAAATCTCAGATCTAATTAACGATGAAACGAAATTCGGGTGTATTTTCAATCCTCAGATTAAAACCACTGGGAGCCCTGAGAGTGACTGATGGGAAGCGAGTTAATCCATACCGTGCTTAATACTGCATGAAACCCGCATCCGAAAACGCAACCGAAAAGTCTGAATCTCCACCTCCTCCATCACTAGCGTTAAAATCTTGTTAATTCCTTGTGCAATCATTAAAATGAGTTACAATATGTACCGATTTAACTTATCGGGAAGAAAAATACAGGGTATCATTCAGCAGACCTTGTCATCTCAGCTATATACATGTATACAGTGAGACGAGATGATGTGGCTCCAGTCCTTACAGTAAGCGCAGTTAGCCGCTGCCGCTCATGGCGCCGCCGGAAGGAAACTGAGTTCCCTCCATCCAGAGCGGGGTGTCACAAACTTTGCCGTCCTGAACGGGAATCCTTGGGATTCGGGGCAGTGTGAGTAGCACCCCGGGGCGCACCGAGGTCAGGTGATGGTCACATGGGAGCACTACCTCCCATAGACGTGTAACTTCTTATGTTACCTTAAAGCAGCCACGCCGCATTAGGGGGCAGCATTGAGAAATCAGTAGAAGTGTAAACGTAATCTTTATTTTTGACTGAAAGTAAGAGAAACAGCGGTGCAAAGGGAGGCTAAGAAGCTTGTTAGTATAAGTATAATCATTACTGACTTTATCAGATTTGTACGCCGCAGGGTGAGTGTTGTGACACCAGGCTGTACAGTTACGCCTGTGGGCCAGGTCTTAGAAGGTGTAGGTGGCAATTACCAAGGTTTGGCTGCGTCTGGGCCACAGGATGCTGCTGCACGGGGCCAGGGGTGGGTGGGGCATGCAGGCTCGGGTGGTTTATGGCGCCAGTCATGGTCTTGCGGGGGTCTTGCCAAGTGGTGATCTTGTCAACATGGCTGCAGAGAGAAGGGGATTTTGCTGTTCACAGTGAGGCCCACAAATACCCTCCATTTGGGTCATGGGAGAAACCCTAGGCGACCTGGGGGGAGGGGCATCAATTTCATTTAATGACATGCTGACAAAGTGGTACGCCCTCTCATGATAGCACCACTAATAAATCTCCATCCAGTCTACCACTTTTTTATGACGTCCTACAAAGTCACACAATGTGGCAAGCAGAGGTGGAAGGTTCAGGCTAAGTACAAATCCAGACCTAGATTTTGTTTCAGCCAACCAGTATACCTGAACTTTCCACCCGTTAAAAAGAGCCGGCTAAAATCGAGATTGCAGGCTTTGGTATATTCTGTTTGCTTTGGGATCACAATTATGGTGGATTTAGCATCACCGCAGAAACGGCCACCTGACGGTTTTTTATATTGGCTGAGTGTGTTTGTGTGTGTGTGTGTGTGTGTGGGGGGGGGGGGGGTCATGCATATATTACGTTTGGGCGCAAACATTGTGGGGACCTTTTTTAAAAAGAAATCTGCGAATCTGCAATCAAATAACTAAAAATTCCAAAACTCTTGTATTTTGTTTGGTTACTTAGGATTAAGGTTAGGGCTGGGTTGGGGTCAGGGTTGGGAGTGGGGGGTGCACCTCCTACCCAGTACTAGGTTTTCCTCAGCTGTGCTACAGAGGGGAAACTCAGATCTGCACACAACATGCCTCACGATAACGCCAATTTGGCCTGATCGAGTCAACTGTACTGCCAGGGTGGGGCTGCAGCCGGCTAGAGGTTATTCTTATCTGCTGCGGTGATGGAGGGGCTGCGTAATCCCTCCAGCGACCCCCCCACCACCCATTCCAGCTCTAGCCTGGAACCACCACGCAACTGACCACAGCCCCCCACCCCTTCCCATCAGGAATGATGGTGAGTCCTGCTGCCCACTGCCTTGATCTGCCTGCCCACAGCCCCCCCTCCCCACCCAGGACCACACCCCGCGGCTCCCTTTGCCTTCCGTCGGACATTACACAAAAAATCCCTGTCGGTGTCCCAGGTCGGTGTTTGATGTCGGTTTCCGCGTTTTGCAACTGTGCTACTGACTTTCAACGTCGTCAATTAAACAGGGCGCGACATGCAGGAAAGCTGACGGCCAGCTCAAAGGATTCATTCGCTCATTTTATGGCTTCGCTTCTGCAAATAACCCAGTGACCTCAAAGACCCAACCTTGGGTCTGACTTCCGCCTGGTGAATACAGCCCATCAAGTCCAAAAGTAAGATCCTATCGCATTCCTGGTACACATATAGGACACAGGGAGCTCAGATTTACACACTAGCTTTAGGCTTTACCAGAACTTTATCACTGTAAAATGTTGCTTAGCAGATACTCCTGCCAAGTAAAAATAAAAACCAATGAACTATAGCTGTTATGCTGCACTACATGGGAAACTTAATCCCCACCTCAACTGAGAAGCGGTTGGTAATTTAGAATGAAATCTTTTGAAGGGGCTTCTCTCCCCCAAGAGCTACAATTCAAAACTGAAACTAGCAAGAATGACCTTTACTCACCGTACAGTAAAATAAAATCCATTCATCCATCCATTCATCCAATCATCAGCCAGTTGCTAATCCCAGTCATATGGGCCTGTGGCCTGTAGCCAGGCAGCCTTGGGCTCAGGTTAGCCGTACACTGGAGCTACAAAAATCATAATGTTAAACCAATTCTTTAGTAACAAAGATGGAGCTAAGACCTCAGTCTTTAAGGCCACGTCTCACTAGAGTTGTTTCCTTCCAACAGAACGGGAGATGTACACTAACCGCATGTTGGGAAGTGGACTCTGTATAGGCTTGTTTGTACACAAATTCACTTGTGTGAGAATCCAGTGTAGGGTATGCAGGAAGGCACTGAGTCACCAGGCGCAAAGGGCATTTCACACAATGTGACTCACTGAGACCTATTCATACTTAACCGAGAAGATTAGCCTCTTCCTGGCACTCTCCACCCCCAGAGCGTTGCCTGCATCATACCAGCAAACACACACCTCGTTTTTGGTCAACAAAGCACAAAAAAAACGTGCTGAATGGGTGAACCGATACAGACAGATCAGAAAATTTTCACACAGCCTGTCTTCCACCTTAGCATTTCAGCAGTGCCCTGCCAAACTTAAGTATGATGGACAAAAACACCTGTAAAATCTGAAAAAACAATATGGGAGGCAAAAATACAGCCTCAGCCCCAAGGCAATTGTGGCTAAACCATCAGAAGCCTAGAGTTCCAGAGAACAGACCTGCAGGAGAGACTATAATTGCTTTGAAGACATAGGTAACACTTCTGGTTTGCAGAGTTAAAATTACATACTGCAATGGATTTTCTTCTTCAGGGAAAACACTTATCAAGTGCTTGAGGGTGTCTTTGTACCGGCCCTTTAAGGTTGGCGCTGGGACAGGTGTCCAAAAGCTGCAGGAAAGGCCCCCACCTGAGGCCCAGTCCAGTAGGACACTTTCTGCACCAACAGCTACAAGGTGGCCGACTCTCACGCACCTGGTGTGACCCTCACGCTTTCAGACTCTCATGCTCACGCAAGAAATCTTAGGGCAAATCTATATTATACCATTATAAATCTAAAATTAGCTACATCAAAAGTGTTGGGTAATTTGCAAACCACACAGACTATTTACAAGGTAATAAAACTGTTACATACATGTAAATGCATGTGCATGTGTGCATAGACTCACCTGAAAGTCTCACTCCGGGCAGCTGACCAAAGTTGGCAACTTGACAGCTAAATAACACGACAAAATCACGACAGCTACCGAGAAAAGACAGACACGGCATCATCAAGTCATATTACTGTTGTAAAAATAAGTTGCCATTCTGCCAAACTAAAGTTTAAATCCGATACTGTAACAAGGAGCTTGTGTAAAACCGATCATGGTTCGTTATGGCTGCCGATTAAATTGACTGGCACACTGTTTACAGAGGAAGGCATGAGGCGGGGGGGGGGGAATGGGCCCTGACACCCCCCTCCTCCCTGGGGAGCACAAAGATTCACATCTAACTAACTAACTAACAGGCAGACTTACTGACTGACAGACAATCTAGTTACAGGTGGAGACACATGTACACACACACAAGTTTGTAATTATATCTTTGTGGGGACTCTCCATAAATTTCTATGGGGAAAACAGTAATCCCAACATGACGACCTTAACCCCTACCCAGCCCTAACCTTAGTAACCAAACAAAATATGAAACTTTTGGCAGTTTTAGTTTATTGATTGCATTCACAGATCTTTGTGGGGACCTGAAAAATGGTCTCCACAATGTCAAAATAGCAGGTTTTCATTACACTGGGAGGGACATTTGGTCCACACAATGTAATATAAAAATAATCCACACTGCTGACTCCTGCCTGCAGTAGAATCTCTTCTTACTGGAAGCACTGATTCACATATGCAAAGGTGATAAAAAACTGGTCAAGACTTCCCTTAAACATAGCTGCAGCAGGTAAAGGCCTTCCAGAAGACTAGCAATGACTGGGACATTCAAAATGGCTGACCGGAGCACTTGCAAAAAAGGTGTTGGAGGCGTTCCAGGCTTAGCTGATGGACAGCCCATGGAGAGATAAGCATGCCGGGAAGCTTAATCTGAAAGCAGTCGCTGGCTTTGATCACTAGGAGCAAAACTCTTCCATATGTTCGCAACACACTTTAAACCATGAACAGCCAACTTTGGGAGAGAGACTTCATCGTAGTGAGGGCACCTTGCCATCCATACCAACATCCAATGATGAACTGGCCATGTAGGGTATATTACTATCCAACCCATAGTGAAAGACAGCTGGCAATAATTACTGAGAGAACAATTTAACATAAAGGGCCTTCAAGACAAATATATAATTTCCCCAAATTCAAATTCAGTCACTCTTTTATTTGATGAATTCAAAATCAATCAAAACAACCAAAGACTAACTGATCTGTAGGCTCATCTACAATAACAGCAAGGAGTCCTTAGCTTTTAGGAATCCATCCATCCATTTTCTGTAACTGCTTGTCCAATTCAGGATCATGGGGGGTCTGGAGCCTATGAGTACAAGACAGGGAACAACCCAGGATGGGGTGCCAACCCATCACAGGGCACACACACACCATTTACTGACACACACACACACCTATGGGCAATTTGGTAACTCCAACTAACCTCGTGTTTTTGAATGGGGGGGGTGGGGTATGGGATCCAGAGTACCTGGAGGAAACCTCATGACAACACATGGAGAGCATACGAACTCCACACACAGGGAGCCATGGTAGAGACTCGAACCCTAGTCCCCCCCCATTTTTTCCAGAATAAAAAGGTTAAATAAATAACACATAAATAAAGAGATCAGCAAAAAATTACAAAAGTGCATATGTCTGATGACTCCCTGAATGTGCTTTATGGTCCCTGAATGTGCTGATCGTTGAATGGTCCTACTAGCTTCCTGCTTTGTTACAACCAGATGGACCAGAGGAGAAACAATCTTCTAAAACCAACATGGGGCATCATCCACACAGGCTACAGGAAGCACAGACTGGCTCGGCGGAAGCTGAGGTGATATCTAGGCAGGCTGCCCTCAGGTTTGCCTTAAATACACGAGAGCTCAGTCAGGATGCTTGTTACATCCCTGGCTTATTTCTGATTGTACGGGGAGGGCCATTTAAGAAGTATCCCTGAGATCTTCCCCAAGTCTAATTCTGAAGAACCGTGGAATGCGAGGCTGTCTGTAGCCATAGCGATATCAACACAGGGCAGGACAACGCTTGCTCCGTTTGAAGGGCTCTGGGGACTAATAGGACCAAACCCCAACCACCACTACACAACTATGGGTAGCACACAATACATGTCCTCAGTGAAAAAAATCAGTTTCTCCTGTAAAACTTAAAAACTTATAGTCTCATACATGACAGCTGTCCTCTACATAAACTACATGAACTTCATAAAGCTCCCAGAATAGAGTAGTTGTCTACTGTGTGAGTTTAATATTGTTGAGGCAATCAACAGTTTTAAGGGTTACACATAATTCCTAGATTATAGTGAATTTTTAAATAACAGATACAGAGTTAGGAAAACAATCTTTCTCAAATATTGCCAAAAAATGACCAACAATGTAAATCTCTTTCTGAGCTATCAGACTGATTTCTCTGTCATTTAGGAAAACCAGACAGGCTCCAGAGATCCATCCTTGGTCTTTTCTTTATGTAACTCCATAAAATAACACTGACATTAAGGGCTCTGTTGACCATGTGTCCCACTCTGGGACTCGCTGGTCTGGAGAAAGAGCCCTAAGCAGGATCCCGGACACAACAACGTCCAGAAAGACCCACAAAACCAGAACGACAGATGTGTTTTTCCTTTTAAAGGGATGTCCCCCTTACATCGTGCAGGGCAATTTCTGCAATAACCATGATGGTTAACAAGGCATTTCCTGTATACAGATAGGGTTTGACCAGTTAAAAAGTCAAACTGACCAGACTGAGGAATCGTACCACAGACATTAAAGGAAAAATAAACCAGTACAGATATTTAGTTATTAAAAAAAGGATGAAAGCTAGCAGCTCTGTCCTCACGTCTTTCAAGCTGTGGTTGACGATGGATTCCACCCTGTTATGGTGAAATACCTCTACAGATTTAGACTTTCTAAACTAACACACATACAAACACACATAGTGGCACCAGCTACAAACTGGGGAATCGGAGCTATCCTATTCACATGCAAAAGACACAGAAGGGACGAGCAGGAAGTGAAATATGTTAATGTTTTATGCCCCCGCCCCCCAGGTAGGTTGATGCTACCGGTGATGAGCCATGAGTTTAACAGCCCTGGGGTCAAGGTGAAAACAAAGCGATTAAAAGAAAACCCATTGAGCAAGTTAAGTACCTAACTCAAGTCATTGACAACGCCAGGCCTTGGTAACTTTATTTGCTTTAAGCTCCGGCGATGGCAAAATGATCATGCAAGCCGTCTTTGCAGTTTAGTCAAGGACTAGGCAACACTGACTTAAATATTATTCAAAAAACAAATGAACAAAACAGATTTCAAAGGGTTTAATGTGGAGTTGTGGTGTGTGTAAAGGATTCAACTCTGTTTATTTGTAAACGAAACCAAAAATATACGTGTTTATGGGAAGCTGTGCCGGTTCCTCTTCCTGCTGCTGGGAAGGGGGTCATTGGTACCCGGAGGCAGCTGTCGACGGGCCGTCTAACTATAGCAGCAGTGCTGATCCTGCAGCCTCGTTAAAACGCTGGGGGGGGGGCTTAAGTACCAGATCAGGGTATGAGTCAGCATGGCACCGGGCCACCGGAGCAGGCCTACCCCCACAGGGGGCCAGGTTTCCAGAACCGCATCCCACCGCACGTCTCTGACGACAGGGGGCTTAATGCGCGCTGTCAGTCTTTTATCTGACCTTCCACCTTAAGTGCGCTCCTGCTCTCTCGCCGCATGCCTGGAATTACATTAGTGAATTAAAAAAAACACGTCAGAAAACACCTCTACAGCAGTAAAATGTCTCTGTCAGAAATCCTGCTTGCAGCTAATTAAGTTACCATGTGGGAGGTCTGTCTGTTCATTTTACCTTCCCCGTGTTACTTACCAAGCTGCATACCTCAAAGCCAATATCACCATGTCAGCTCTCGCAAGAATTAAAAAAAAATAATCTTGCCTCGCTTTCATTGCCATTTTATCTCAGTTAGTCCGCCTCGGTTGGAACCGAAGAAAGGTATCACATTGCCATTCTTAAAAGAGGCCTTTACAACCTAACAAGAGCAGCCTACAAGCACTGTGTGTAATGAAACAGGAGACCCCATGACCTCAGATTCAAGTCAGACTAGTTCACGGAAAGACTGAAAGAAGCGGGACGCAAACGTCTTGCAGTAAAGACCCTTGAATAAATGCTGGCCCTGCTGTGCTTGAAAGAAACCTCAAGATGAATAGTCAGCAAAGAGTGAATCGGTGGTTCGGTTGCATTTGCTGGACAAACAGCATTAAGAATGGCCAGATCAGGAGTCCGTTCAAGTACTATTCAGCAACAACGTGGCTAATAAAGGCTGAATTTCTCTATGTGAAAATGCATGCCTTCACAGAAAAGAACGATCAGCCATTTTGAGTTCTTCTCTTCGCTTGATGTGTGCAATGAGCCTGCAAAAAGGAATGGGATAATAGTATCTCGGGAACAAAAAGTCACCTGGCACAGGAGTGCCTCAGCCTGAAGTTGTTCAATACATCGATCGGCTCGAACAGAACGGCCTGCGTACAGTGCTTGTGTGACCTTGACGGAGGAACTGGGAATGTTTCTGTACAGAAACCTCCCCACAAGGGTTGGGCCAGGACTGCATTCTATATGTAGCCATGGTGACAAAGCATTAGCAGTTAACCATTGATGGTTTGGACATTAACAGCAGGTTTCAATGTGGCTCTTGCAGAGAAAAGGACAATTGTTTCAATTAAAACTCTCTGACCTGTTGATCTTAAATGATCTTAATTCCCACCTGGACCATAACATCACCAGTTCAGGTATGCTATATATGTCTTTCGCAAAAAATAGGACAAAAACAAACAAACAAGAAAAAAACACAACAAAAATCTAAACCACACATTTCCCAAAGCGTTCCCTCAGCTAGCACTGGTTTCGTTGTACAGAGGAGGCATAAATTCTTACTAACACGATAAATTGTAGTTAACCAAGCAATATTTAACTTTCTCAAGGCAGCAGTGCCAAATAAAAAGCAAAGAAAATACTATAAAACCCCCAAAATACACGAGACTGCCATCAATTAGAAGAAGTCTTTGTGGCACTGACATGTTGCAGGTGGCTGCTGGGAAATCTCATGCTGGGAAGAGCTGCCAGTCAGTGTTTGCGGACTTCCCCGAGAAACACTTTGCCTGCCATCAAAAACACGCGGCCGGAGAGGACTTGAGAGAAAGCCCTGTGCCTCGTAGAGAGACTTGTGTCTGCTAGCTATTAAGTGACCCCGGCCTGTGAGTGCCGCTGTGCCGAGACCCCAGAGCTGCAGCGATAACCCTCACTGCACCTCACTCAGTGCCAGGTCGCTAACACATCAACTCTATTCACCCATCTCATTAAATCGACTGATGGAATTACATCCGCCAGGTCGAATCCATCCATCCACAGTCTAACCGCTTACTGTGGTTAGAGTTGCACAGGGGTCTGGAGCCTATTCCAGGCAGCATAGGGTATAAGGCTGGGGTACCCACTTGGTGGGACACCAGTCTGTTGCAGGGTGGCAGGATTGATTGCGCAAGGCTTCCAATACGGGACCAACCGCATTCCATATTGGTTGAGGAGAATTTTATTTTGCATCACAGAATGTTCCTGTATTAAGGTGGCAGCTCTAATTGTGGAAGGAAACCTACATAACTTGGAGAGAACACGCAAACTCAACACAAGCATGCAAAAAAGGCGGGATTTGAACCCGCGACCTTGAAGGTGTGAGGTGAGACAGAGTCACCGTTTCACGCAACCAGTTCAAATTCATGGACAACATAAGCGTTGCGGGGCTACCTCGCTCTCATTTATTTATTTTTATTTATAGGCCTTAGTGCTCAGACTTGAACCTTTTAATTTTCTGTCTACCGAAAACCCACTTTAAAAATGTCAAACAGACAACCTAACCACACACAAAACACCAGAATCCCTTCTTATAGAAGAAAACACAGACTCACAGACACAGAGACACACACAAACCGGAAGATTGGCATAAGCTTGAATTTTCCTCTACAAAGCACTCCTTGTTAACCAGACCTATGGGAGTGAGTTCTGCAAGAGTCCATTCCATTCTCCCACCAGCTTAAAAAAATATGCATGCATGCAACAGATCTAGCAGTTTCAGCAAATGACAATTTTTTCCCCTCACCTGCTCAAGCAAGACAACTAATCTGTTCAGCTGATATGGAAAATGACACAATAACAGCGAGACATGATGGGTCGACCTGTCTTTGCTCATGAGCTGTTTTGTTTCAGGGATTCATATCAGTTCTGGGAGAATCAGTTTAACTCTCTGGGCAAAAATGAACAAAACAGCTCCGTGACGGTAGAACAACATTCTTACAATGATAATATGCTGCAGGAGGAAGACAGAGTCTTTGAGTGCCGCACCTGAAGTTGGCTTAATCTCGATGTGGAATCTCAGTCCACGTGCATGTCGCACGGAGCGTGTGCTATGCCGTCACACCTGTAACACCAGCATTGACAGCGAGTGATCATTGTCTGACAGTTACACTGATACGAGCTACAGAGCCACAAGCATGACTCACATTTCACAAACGTGCAAAAACGTACATGACCAGAAATAAAGGGGGCCTGAAGTTATGTTCTTCTCTATCTAACATTCTGGAGTAACTGCACGGTGCTATACACTCAAAGCGCATCAAGGCCTCATCTCCAGAGTCATAGAAGATGGACACCTTCCCATTTGTAGAGTAAAGCTCAGCTGACTTGTGCCCAATGAAAAGGAAAGATCAAATTTAATTTCATCTTAACTTCATTATTTTGTCAACTGCATTTTTGCTTTCAGTCATTTTGGCCGCAGCTTCGGATCACAACGAGGCTAACGGGAGATTGTCTTCCATGCTTACAGAAGATAATCCTCAATTGTGTCCTAATTTCAAGTGGAACAATAAAGCCTTTAAGTCAAAGTCTGTTACATTTACATAAAAGCCCTAATTAAAGAAAATTCATTCTTGGTTATGGCAAGTTCCTACCTTGAAAACGTAGACCCAGAAATTCACATACGAATACACAGCCACAAGCACAACTATTCAATGTAGGTTGGTCTTCATATAAGACAATCAATCATGGGCTCAAAACACATGGCATCTATGTGAGCGGTACCTTCCTAAAGCCACGGATTTATCTCTTTACAAGATTTATTTGTGAAGCAGTTACATGCGATGAAGTGGAATGGTGGATGAAATGCCAGAGGTTCAATGCAATAGCTGGGGCTTAGAAAAAAGAAATCCTTTCTGTTGGGTATAAGTGTGATGCCCACACATCACGGCTCACATTCCAGGGGAATAAGCAGTGATCGCGACATGAAAGCGGGGTGTGGTCACTAAAGCTGTTGGAGGAGCAGGGAGTAGGGCCAAGAGGCTCCCATAAAGATCTCCACCCAGAGGGTCCACTGAGACCTGGCAAGTGCTAGAATGTCTGTCGCCATGCCGACAAGGGAACATCACTTCACCTATAGATTACTCAATCAGTCTTGGCAAGGGAAAGCGTGCCACCTCTATTGTTCACGCGTGTCTCATGGACTTTCCCTAACAGAGCCAAGGTCTGAATGCTTAAAGTGATATCAAACATTCTCAAGTGATGATATTACAGACAGTCTCCTCCAACAGCCAAAATTATGCACATTTTGATGGGGGCCAACAAACATCAGCGTATCAGGTCCTCAGAAGCCATTTCTTGGCGAGCCTCTTCTAGCTCTTCAGGAATGTAAAAGCCCCAAGAATGATTTTCTGGATAATTACACTCATTTTGTCTACAAAACAGATGTCAAGGCCCCTTCAATTACAAACAATTCTTTGTGTTTTAAAGTCTGGGAACTTTCCTTTCATGCCATTTGAGTGTGGCATTTCTGAGGTCCTGGCTGTATAATGTCATTGTGAACGGGAAACGTGCCTTATGAGCCATGATTTGCATTTCAGAGCTATGTGATAGTCTAGCCCTACTTGACTCACTGCTTTTAAAACACACCCTCGACCACCCAGTACCAGTGAGTAGCACTCACAAGGTGCATTCGACTTACAAACAAGATGCAGAAAGTATATTTAAGATCCCCATCTTAGATTATTTTATGAAACACCTCAATCATTCATTTCTATTCCTGTAAAATTCTACAGGACTAAAAGCACCAGTTTAGGTGACCTCAATGTTGTACCTCTATGAATGCAAGGCACATTTAATGGGAAAAGCTTATATATTTCAGAAGAACTCTATTTTAATCCTCATGCCTCCTTTGATGTCTGTGAGCCATGTTTTTATGTTTTACTTTTTAAAAAAAAGTGTCTCCCTGATGGTTAATGCCTCCCCAATCTTAGGGAAATGACTGTATCTGTAAACTCAACACTGAGGCACCTATTTAAACGACTTACTGGAAAGAAGGCCGGCCGTGTGTGGAGAAAACATCGCCTTGCCACAAAAAACACATCTCCCCGCACTGCCATATGTAAACTCTGGCAATGGATTTTATTTAAGGCTGTAAAACGGATAAATGCATCAGGAGGAACAAATAGGTCCTGTTTTGCGAGTGAAACAGGCTGGAGAGGATACAGATGCTGGAATGCAATGAGGGCGGAAGGAGAACAGGGCACACAGGGCTGGGAAAGTCAGCCCGTAAAAAGGCGGCAGATAACATGGGTTTTCAGTTCCATCCGAGAGAAAAGCGACGATTTTAACGTTTTGGAAAGGTGCTGGACTGAGGTGAAAACATGCAGCGTAATATGACGACGTAAAATGTGAAATAACGTTGCGCAGACTGCCGTATAGAGCTTACATCTTTTTGGGAAGCTAACCACAAATCTGTAAAATGCACAATATTATTATTATTGAATGCAGAATAGCCAAACTGCAAGAAAAACAAGCAAGTCTGAGAAAAACAAATCGCAAAGCAGTAGGTTGAGAGTCATGACGAGAATTCCTGCTCTTTTGGCGAGGCAGTCGGCTGGCATGACTGGAAGGGGAAGGTGAAGAGTGTGTGGATGTTTCCGGTGTGCCGCGGTGAAGTCCTACAGCTGTTTTCCCATAAGGGGGCCTCAAGGTCAGCCTCAAGGGGCGGCCGCAGCGAACACACAAGAAATTGGCCGTACAGAACAGTCGGTCGCCTACGTGGGGAATAAATCGATAAATAAACGAGCCGCATACACAATCACACACTGAAGCCTGCTGCTGACAGCTGTCTCTTCATGAAGAGCCTTCTTAACATCTATCATTTAAAAAAAGGACTGACTGCACTGCCGAATTTCCAAGAGAACTTGTGTTTATATTGGAATATGCTCAGTGGTGGTTTTTCTAAGATCTTTTCATTTTGCAAATTGAAAAAGGAAATAATGTCTGTTGCTTAAGTGCCTCCATATAATACAAGTAATTTGTGCACAACTTCAAACGGTATTAAAATAATGGTTCCAGAGCAAGAAGTAAAAACCCAAAATGAACCACCAATGAAAACAAAAAGGGAGGAGCTGCTTAGCCAAGCTGTTCCTTTCTAAGGGTCCTGAGAGGTCAGAGGTCAGACAGGGCCTGGCAGACTCCCTCTACTGCCTGGAGGACTGAGGAAACAGCCCCAATGCACTGGACAGGCTCCAGCTGGGGGGGGGGGGGGAGACACATCAGCTGTTGTGATGGCTACAGGCAGCTCCACACTGCTTTCCACATCACCCCACAAAATCCATGCCTGATCTCACCTCTCCGTACAAGGCAAACACAGGCCGGTTTGATTGTATTATGCAGGGGACCCTTCCAAACAGCAGTGTGCACTATGGCAACCAGTTTCCAGATAAAGATTTAACCACAGGTATAAAATCTTTCTCTCCATGTAGACGCATCTCCTTGGGTCTGACCATCATGTCTTCTCCGAGAAAATGAGAGCCTGTTTATTCAAAGCCATAATTATGCAGGCGTCCAATTTTGTCCCTAAATGGAGCGCTCTAACCATAAGGAGCGAAAGTTTAATAGGGGATCGCATTTTATTTCTAGAGTAATTACACCACTACTATGGTTTGGAAGCATTTGATTTTCTGGGAAACGGTAGTTAGGAAGGTGATTTAATTGAGGAACTCCTGCTTTGCTGACAGGTCAGAAGATCTACTGTCCAGGGCGGCCCACACCGCTCCAGATGTCTTGGGAACCGCTGAGGGATTGCATCCAGGCAAAAAGGAAAACACAGCTACAAATGTGCTGGTTTTAAATTCAGCTCACATCATATTTCCAGCCAGTTTAATTGCTTACATAGAATTTATATCTGCAATGTACGCTAGACCTCAGAAGTTAGAACACACTCCAGCTACAAAGGACCTTCTGTCCTGTAACAGCCCCAATGAAGAAGACCACACAGACAAAGCTAGTCCAGGTGTTCCTCTCCTTTTCCATTTCCACAGCCCACGTCAAAACCAAAGGCCGTCCACCCAACATGGCCCAGATGTGCGTTCCAGTAATGCAGAACCATGAAGGGTCCACAGACACACCTAGATGAATCTTAAACACAGCTAGTTCCACTCTGTAGACTCAGCACGGGGTGTATTCGACGTAGGAAACAATGAGAACAAAAGTGCAGAAGATGGCTACTGTGAGAACACTACGGCGACTCAGCAGAACCATTGACACCAGCATGTGATGTTTCATCTCACCTTTGAGAGGCAGCTTAACCTAATGATATCCATTCTGAATGGCTCCTGAGAAACACCAACCAAAATGAAAAGGCATGGAGGGGAGACCCAAGATTGTCAGCTTAACCATGTTGCTAAAGATATAATCACATAGGGATAGGCACAGGGGATGGCACAGGGGATGGCACAGGGGGATAGCACAGGGGGTGGCACCGGGGATGGCACAGGGGGTGGCACCGGCGATGGCACAGGAAATTGCACAGGGGGTGGCACAGGGGGTGGCACAGGGGATGGCACAGGGGGTGGCACCGGGGATGGCACAGGGGGTGGCACAGGGTTTGGCACAGGGGGTGGCACAGGGGATGGCACAGGGGGTGGCACAGGAGATGGTACAGGGGATGGCACACAGCTCAATCTACACACCCAGTTACTATGCTATTGATCTCCTTTTTGTGAATTACAGCATGTTAGTGAAAACCAAAGGAAAGACATAATTCTCAAGCAGCTTGTTTTTTTCCTCATCCATCCAGCTGCCAACCCCCAATCCTGGACAGGGGTTTGGCGGGAGGGCTTAGAGAAGCATTCCCCAATTCCGGTCCGGGGGAGCCAGTCTGCAATGCAGTTTGCAGATTTCCCTGTACAAATGCACTTACTAAACCTGGGAATTGGCTAGAGAGCTGAATAAGGTGTGTGTGCGTGTGTGTCTGTATATAAATATATACATATATATTCATTCATTTATTTATTTATTTTCCATGGCCTAACATCAAGACGTATTCCCCTATGTAGAGCCTACACCAGTAGATCCTACATCACCTTGGCTAGTCACTGGCTGTTCATGAACATCACTAGTACCAGCGTAGGTTAAAGCCGTAGGGAAGCATCCCAACCGGCACCCACCCCTGCCAAACTCCACTGCACAATTTCACTCTGTTTTCGAGGTGCAAACTGGTGTGGGTAGGGGGGGAGGTGAGCGCGGGGGCATGCCAGAAAGGGGCAGGGGAAAGCTGCTGTTGCGGATAGGGGTCGAGCTGCGGGAGTATCCCGCGCCAATTCGTGAATACCTCACAAAGAAGAGA
>JAODKC010019084.1:0-21799 GCA_026777985.1 Mormyrops attenuatus
TTTTGTTTCACTCATTTCTCAATTTATGGGTATGTGTCTGTGAATAGCATACTTTTTCTGCAGCCTTCTTCCTTTGCTTTATCAGACTACAGTCCTGCTTCTAGGATCCTGACACAACCTGTCCTAGCAGTGCTCTTCACACGTGCACTTAATGTTTCCCATCCCTTTTGAAGGTCACTTGATGTCATCCTGAGAAACTGTCGGATATGTTAACAGTCGTCTCTGGCATTAGACAGTCACCTCTGCTCTTTACCTCGATGGTTTTTGGTCATTTCCAGAGTCTCCAGTTTCACCTTATTCTTGCAGCCCTCCTGACTAGATCATGTCTCCTTCCCTACTCGAGTTCTTCAGAAGGACTCCAAATGTTCACCCATATTTTAAGATCTTTTGTCATGTTCATAGTTACCCACATAACTATTATGGATACCTGTCTGTTCTGGTTTCTACTCATCTTTTTCATCCCTCCCGCCATCCCCCCCTACCCCTACTCACATATCTCAGGTCAACAGGAAAATGTGTATGACAACATTGATCTACAACCTGAACCAGCTAAGGTTTGTCTTACTACAGTATCTATATGGAGTCTGTTTAAACATTTACTTTGTCTTGCAAGACTTGTAGTGACATTCACTGTGACTATTACAAAAACCTTCTGAAACTTATTATACATAAGTGGTAGCCGTTATGCCAGAAGTACTGTAAATTTGTGTTCCGTTCACATCCAGTTTAATGCTAACCTTTATATGCAGTAAACATGGTCATGTGATCTGACTTCTGTCACATGATTGAACCGAGTTCTTCTTAATACTTAACTTTCTTTATACCTAACTTATCTCTACTTGTCTACAGAGTCCAGAAACAGAGAGCTCCACTATTTACAGTACCACAATAAAGGTATGTTTCATCTTACTGTCCAAACTGGTTACATGCCTAAACGAAGGCATGTGAAATAAACCTAATTATGCCTACCTTTCTACAGAGTCCAGAAACCCAGAGTTCCAGAATTTACAGCACCCAAATAAAGGCATGTTTCTTCTTACTGTCAAAATGGATTAAATGTTGGGCTACTAAAAGAAAGCAAGTGAAATAAATCAGTTTTTGTTGTTCATTCAGACACGCTGGTTAATGAGTCATAAAATTCTGTTCTATTTTAATTTGGCAGTGATGGAAACATCCAAAGATCAGCAGGAGAGATGTATGCCTTCATCCTTCAAGCTTCAACATGCATGTATGTTTGTGTGAGAACATAGATTTTATTTTTTAAATTTTGCATGATTTTCAATCATTGCAACTTTAAAAAAGGAAAGTAAAATGTTTGTATATTTCTTTTAGTTTTATTTAGTTTTATAAGTTTTATTAAACTTATTATTAAAGTACAAAACTGATAACTAGAAACATGGGGAAACTAAATGGGGATGAAGCAGGAATGCAACACGAGGCACATTAGGGAACAAATACAAGACTTAAGGGAGAAAACAGATGGGGGTAACAGGACACACAGGGGACAGAAAAGGATAAACATCTGATGGGAACCAAACCGGGGCATAACATGAAACACCAGACATAACTAAGGGCACAAAAGAGATTGACGCAGGACCAAGGACAACACAGGTGTACTGTTGCACCCAATGTGACTCCTGTCCTATATTGAGATTCACAGCCAGCTAAACTCTCTCTTACACCATATCCACCAAGGAACAGGCAGGTGTTGTAGTTGGACGGGATTTAATACAAGAAAGTGTGAAACAATTACACAATAAATACACAAAATACAAAGGCACTAATTAATGAATAATGCAAAATAGCTGTTCCCAACTTAAGGGGTAAATCTACACGCAAGTCTTCTCGGATACGTGACAGTACAAGTAGTGCATTAACTCTAGATCTGGATAAATAACATGGCATATTATACCACATGTAGTCCAAAAAACTTGAACTAACATACATAACAACAAAGTAACTAAACAGTTGCAAATACATCACAATAATCAGCAATATACATTCTGGTAATGATACATAAATGTATTTACTTACTTATTTTGCCACTCCAAGGACTACAACAAAACAGATGGCTCAAGATGCTGCATCAGGCTTACTGCACCAAAAACATGCTCTTGCAAAGAAAAGTTTCTGTCACATGACCTCTCCTAACACTCTAGGGGGACTGCAACATTACATCACAACATCGGATGGCAAAAGATACATGAAGAACTGCACCCCCTAGAGGCTAAAGCTCGAACAAATGAACAAAACAGTTCCAATACAACAGGAAACAACCACAACTACATGGACCAAAACAGTGTAAACAGTAAACAGTATATGGATGGTTACAACTTGCGTGTTAACTATATTATGTATTTTAATATACCACTAACAATGGTAAGATGGCTGAATGCCAAAGCAGTGAAGGAGCACCAAAATGGCTTTCATGATTCAAAAAAGTGAGCAGTTTTGCAGTGTCTAGCTCCAAGCAGTAGGAGCCACCAGTGACGTTAACCAAGAACTGTTAAGTTACTGTACTGCAACAACTCCTTCAGGACTTACGAACAAGCATTCCAGGTGGCTACATCTAGAAGCTGGTTGAAAGAATGTAAAGAGTCTGCATTGTGTCATCAAAGCAAATGGAGGCTATTCTGAAGAATCTAAAATTTGAGAAAATTTTGAGATATTGAACACTTCTCTTAGTCAGTGCAATATTTGATATATATTACTATATTGCTACACTGCCTCTTACAATAAGGTGAATAATATATTGAAAATAGAGATGAATGTATGTCCAGATTTTCACTTATACTGCACATGTGTATAGTAAAATCAGTCTCCTGACAAAAGAGTTCATCTTTATTACACATTTTTCTCTATGATATGTCAGCAGGGTGTTTCTCAACCACTAGTCTGCGGCCACAGGTGGCCTCTACGTACCGTGGATCTGCGGCAAGGAAATGTGGTTTGGACCATAATGGACCAATAGCAACAACATCTTAGCAGCTATAACATCTTACTTACAGTATGTTTCACCTCTGGCAGCAAGTTTGGGGGTCAGGATGACCCCAATTTCACAATTTGAATCATTAATACAGTAGAAAATCAACATATCCCAGTCCAATTAAATTTTGTAAAGTAATTCAAGCAAAATCATGCAATACCATATTTTACACCAGATGACCCCACAGGCTGTCAAAAGCCACTCAGAGGCCAATATGATACAGCATAGTTGAAAAATCTTTTATCTTAACATTTTAATCTTTAAAGGCCTTTTACCTTAACATCTTTATCTTTTCTTATTTTCAAAACAAATAAATGGTTTTACACAAAATATGAATGTTTTCTAAAACAAAAATCAACCAATATTTGCCAATTCTGAATGAAATATTACCTTTTACGCAAATTTGCATAATGTAGAACAAAATACAAAATTGTACGAAAACAATATATGTCTTTATTTTAGCAAGATGAACATTGAAGTAAGAAAATAAGAAGATAATAAAATAATTCTAACTACACAATAGAACAGCAAAATCAGTTACATTACTGTATACTACTACAAGGAACTTTCCAAACAGAACATGCAGCAGTATAAACATGGTAAAATCACAAAAACACAAACAACATATCTAATAAAAAAAGATCTCTGCCTTTTTCCACTTTGTGGCTTTCCTTCCCGAGCCGAGGTGCCCTGTTGTGCAGCCCTCAAGGACTATAGCTGTGGGCGCTGCTTCTCCATGAGTAGCGTCACCAACGCCCTCTCCAATTCCTCCAAGAAATGCCACATCCAAAGAGGTAGGGAACATGCACTGATACAGGGCGCTGCCACACCTACCACATGACAAACCACCTCAGGGGTGAGAACCTGAGTGCAGCCATGTGATACCTCAGCACCACACTAGTCCAAATGGACCAGTGTGAGGCTTTTGGCTGGAGTGCCAATCCTGCCACCAACCCCAAGTTATTCCCTGTAAGTTGGAGGACCTCCTTATAGAGCTGGATGTAGATTAACGTCATACCCAGGATGAAGCAATTGCAGGTTAAGGGCCTTGCTCAAGGGCCTAATGGAGTAGAATGGCTCTGGGCATTCACGAGATCAGATCCCCAGCCTCAGAGCCACCACTCCATCCATAACCAAATAATAACCAAAGACTCTCAAAAATGCCTCTGAATTAATATACAAATCCTGACAAAAAGTTATACAAAAAGTTATTTTCCACATAGAACTATAAAATACATTTAGACTAAGTAACCACATAAAATGATTGAAAATAATACTTTTAAATTAAAATTGAAACGAAGAACATATGCCAGATACCTTTGAATGGTAATAGACATTCATCCATGGTGATGTGTGGTCCTGGATTTTACGTAAGTAGCAGCCGTTCTACTCATTTCTCCCTGATGTCCTTGATGTCTTGAAAGGCAGAGCTTATCTTGGGTCTCCAATGATGCTCTTGACCTTCAATCATGAAATCAAATGGCTGCTGTTAATGCCCGCAATCTGTCCATCGACATTGACAGATTAGCCATCCCGTTTCTGCATAAGAGATCGACCACCAAAACCTCTACAAGCCCACCTCACAACGAGTTCGCCAACCCTGCCTCCTGCACTCCTCCACCAGCTCCTGGTACTTACTCCGCTTCCTCTCACTGGCCTCCATGTGTTCTTCCCAGGGAACTGTGAGTTTAAGCATGATCAGTTGCGTGGTGGAATCTGACAGGATGATCATGTCTGGGCAGAGCAGTGTGGTTGTTATTTTGGTTGGGAACTTCAGCTGCTTGCCAAGGTCCACTTCTAGCTTCCAATCAGTAGCAGTAGTGAGAAGACCAGTGTGTGCTCTTGGTGGTACAAAGGGCTTTTCTCCAACTCTGTGAAACGTGATGGTCTTGGTACTGTGGTGACCCTTGGAGGATTTGATGGCTGCAGATATACTTCCTGCCCAAGGTGTTGTGTAGAAAGGAGTTAATCTTCTCAGTTGAGCACTTGAAGCTTCCACTTCACTTGTTTCCCAGAAGCTTCTTAGTGAAGTTGAAGGGGTTGGAAATGAAAGCAGCACATTTCCTCGCCCTTTCCTTCCTTCAGTTACATCAGGGGTACGGGCAACCCTGACCCTGGAGTGCCAATACCCAGCAGGTTTTCTGTCCTACCTGATGAACTACTATCTCGGATGGTTGCCAGTTTGATTCCCCTGAATTCCAGGAGTGATTCTACTTTGTGGGGCCCTTGATCAAGGCCCTTAACCTGCAATTGTCATTGTCAGCAAGTACCTACTACCAGTTTTCGAACTGGTGAGAGGACCCACGCAATCTTTAAAGGTTTCCCAGCTACAGGAATAGGTATTGAGGGAGCAGGTTTAATGTCCTGATTTGGTTTCCCCATGAGTTGGTAAGTATGACAAGTTCTAGTAGACACTATAATGGCAAAACTATTGGGGCACCTGCCTTTACACACATATGAACTTTAACGATATCTCATTCTTAATACAGTACATAGGCTTTAATATGGAGCTGGCCCACCCTTTGCAGCTATAACAACTTCAACTCTTCTGGGGAGGCTGTCCACAAGGTTTAGGAGTGTGTTTATGGGAATTTTTGACCCTTCTTTCAGGAGAGCATTTCTGAGGTCAGGCACTGATGTTGGATGAGAAGGCCTTGCTCACAGTCTCTGCTCAAATTCATCCCAAAGGTGTTCTATCTGGTTGAGGTCAGGGCTCTGTGCAGGCCAGTCAAGTTCCTCCACACCAGACTCGCTCATCCATGTCCTTTTGGACCTTGCTTTGTGCACTGGTGTGCAGTCATGTTGGAACTGGAAGGGACCATTCCCAAACTGTTCCCACAAAGCTGGGAGCATGAAATTGTCCAAAATGGCTTTGAATGCTGCAGCATTAAGAGCTCCTTTTACTGGAACTAAGGGGCCAAGCCCAACCCCTGAAAAACAACCCCACACCATAATCCCCTCTCCACCAAACTTTACACTTGGCACAATGCAGTCAGGCAAGTATAGTTTTCCTGGCAACTGCCAAACCCAGACTCGTCCATCGAATTGCCAGACAGAGAAGTGTGTTTCATCACTCCAGAGCACAGGTCTCCACTGCTCTAGAGTCCAGTGGTGGCATGTTTTACACCACTGCATCCGACACTTTACATTGCACTTAGCGATATAAGGCTTGGATGCAGCTGCTTGGCCATCTGTGAAGTTCTCTTCGCACTGTTCTTGAGCTAATCTGAAAGCCACACGAAGTTTGGAGGTCTGTAGCTATTCACTCTGTAGACAGTTGACTTCTGCACAATGTGCGCCTCAGCATGCGTTGTCCCCACTCTGTGATTTTACGTGGCCTACTACTTCGTGGCTGAGTTGCTATTGTTCCCAATTGCTTCCAATTTCTTATCATACCACTAGCAGGTGACTGGAATATTTAGTAGCAAGGAAATTTCACAAATGGACTTATTGCACAGGTCGTACAATGCTTGAATTCATTGGGCTGCTGAGAGTGACCCATTCTTTCACAAATGTTTGTAGAAACAGTCTGCATGCCTAGGTGCTTGATTTTATACACCTGTGACTATAGAAGTGATTGGAACACCTAAATTCAATGATTTGGTGGGGTGTCCCAATGCTTTTGACAATATACTATATGCGGCAACATCTGGAGCCCAAAAAAAGTACTGCAAAATATGGTCATACGTTTTCCTCGCATCACAAAATTTACTTGGCACCACCAACTGTAAAATCGGCCCATTCGCAACCGTACCACTGCAGGGCATGCACTTCCTCCATGAAAGTCCCTCTTAGAGAAAGTAACCCTGATCCATACTCTTACCTTGCCATCCGGACAAGCAAGATCAAACAACCCTTCGAGGGACAGATCCTTGGGTTTCTTCTCTGCCTACTGCACCCTACAGACAGTAACTGGTAAAGGGAAACCAGGAAAAGGATTTCCAAAACTAGTCCCTTACGTGATTCTGACATCCCTGGGGTCTCCTCCACCTGAGCACGGCTCCCACAATGTGCTACCATGCATCCAGAGGATAGCTCATCTACACTTAGCAATCAGGTTTCAAAGGAGACCGCATAGCAAGCATATCCCAGAGAAGGTGGAGGCGAGTGTGAGGAAGTGTCGCCACACACCCCCTCCTCTCTCTCTGTCTCTCATCAAAGGTCAGCATCCTTACCGCTGAAGTGTTACATGAAATATGTTTGTGAATGTTTTTATAAAGTGTGTTATTAATGATTTTAAAAAACATTTACCTTTAGCTTGATAGTATGTGTCACGACTCAGGAAGGAGGGAGGCAAAGGCAGGCATCAAGGAAAGTGGAAGGGGCTTTATTCCAACCAAAACACAATACAAAGGGGAAAAAGTGCGAGGGGTTAAAACCAAGCTGAGACCAGGGGAGGAGCACAGGGTAACCAGAGGGATAGCGCAGGCAGGCGGGACACACGCAACAATACAATGACCGAACTGGGAGCTCAGGATGAGGAGGCACTATATACACCACAGATGAGGGAGCAGACGAGAGGCACCTCTGATCATCCACACAAGGGCTGAAACGAGAGGTAGGGTTAAACGAGGAACAGGTGTGGCTCATTAGTGCCACACCACAGGCATGTGGGGCATGACAGTATGACCGACATGATTAATTAGATTATTTATATATATTTGATTCAACAATGATGTTTTACTACTAATACTACTACTACAACTACTATTACTACTAATAATAATACATTTTATTTATAACACACAAGGAGGTATTTCATCTCACAGGGCACCCTGGATATTATCAAGAGGAGTCGCAGTGCATATCCTTATGGCTCCGAAAGTCCATCACCATCTACCAAGTCTTACTGATGTTTAGATAGAGATGGTTCTGCTGATATCTCTTAACAGAGCTGTCTACCAGACTCCTGTTTTGTGTTCCCTGTGGGGCACCTGTGTTACTCACCATTTGTTCCGACACACAATTCTGTAATCGTACAAACTGTGGCATGCAGGCGAGGTGGTTGATGATCCAGGACATATATCCCTCCCTCGTGGTACCTTCTACACTTCTGATTTACATTACAATTCCAAGGTATGTTATCTGTAGGAGCGCTCAGAGACCCTATCAGCTCTGTGTCCAGGATTCCTCCATTTTTTTTGTGAACAAAACAGAGCTCTGGATCAACTGTCTGGGGATGGTGTTTGGGGGTGGGGGTTCTGTCACAGACCATTCCGGGCAGACCCCATCAATGTCATATCCTTCACATGGGGATTTCCCATTATGTCATCATGCCCTACAGGGAGTCACCTTCAGGGGACTCTGCTCAGCCAGGTGCAGTCCTTGCCCTAAGTTCTCCAGTGTTTTTTATTTTCAGTCATGCCTCTTCCCTACTGTTGTTCATGTAGTTACTTAGGCGAAGTCTATTACTGTATAGTCCCCCGAGTTGGAGTGTTTTTGTTTTCATGGGCTTTATTCTGCTTCTCAGTGGCCTATACTACGAAGCGGGGTTACTGGCTTATCGGGGTAACTTGTTGGATTTAAGGTACCACAGTTTAAATGGACTTCATATTCATTGACTTACATTTTGCCAAGACTACCTTAAATCCGGCAAGTTTCGTAGTACAGGCAACTGGTCTTCTGATCTGATTTTGTTCCTGCATCCCGAGTTTGCCTTGTCCTCTGATTCATTGTTTTCCCCTTACCTGACCATTGCCTGTTCTACTGACGTCCATTCTGCCTGAGGATTTCATACTGTTTTGCCCACTCTAGTTTTGTTTACCAGAACTACTGACATTGTTTTTGGCTGCCGAATTAAAGTGCCTTATTGTCAAGTCCAATCCACATCTGTGCAATTTTTCCTGCACTTCCCTAACATGTCTATTGTATAACAGTTAATTTGCATATATTGTAATGCTAAATTGTGTTTTTTTTCCTAACCAAATATGCACTATAGCATTTGCACAGTACTCTAAATATGGGGTAGTAGTGGGAGAGAATAGTTTTGTTCTTGTGAGCATCAGTGGGTCTTCCCATAGGCTTTGTTTTCATTTAATTAGCTTAAATTATGTTAATTTAGCTGTTTTACCTGAATTTGTATAATGCATATGTTCCGTGTTAGTCACACACATTTAGCAAGCCTGACTAGCATTTGCTGGCCTGTTTTTTCGGGGAATGGGGAAGATAGAAGAGGAAATCGTACCAAAGGCTAGAAGGAAGAGCACTGTCTGAAGGGCTTTTCCCTGCCTAAGTTAAGGAATGTAAACACTCATATCAGAGTCATGGGTGAACGAGTTTGCATGGTGTGCTAAATTTCCCAGCAAAAGACATTTTCCGCTTGTTAATGATGGTGGCACGGATATTCTGAGACTGTTCTCAGTTTTTGTTTTGTCAAGGGCAATTGCCATATTATTATTTTTTTTTGTTTTTTGCATCAAGGCAATGCTGTAAATTGCCAAGAACTAATTCCCAAGGAATGCAACCCAGGGACGTTGTGATCCTTCAAGGGGTTTTCTTCTGTGTGGTTGGGGTTACTAACAGGTGTTGGGTGGGAAATCTTGACTGTATGCAGCATCCTGGAATCCTTTGGAACAAATGTGTCTGCTAAGTGATTGTAATGCAATAATATTCTTTATAAATGTATATATATATATATATATATATATACATATAAGAGAAATTCCAGAAATTCCAGCTTGCTACATTTATATCTGTGGAATGTTGTTTCTCGTTCTTACTTCCTCCTGATTCTTATCTGCAGCACAAAATCAGTGATCTGTGTTTAGCAAACTCTTATGAAGACATGCGGAGTAGTCACAGGAATGTCAGATAATCACACCCTGCAGCTAAACAAGCTTCCTTGATCCGGGTATCTGAAGACCAATATTGGTTCCCCCGTGTCTAATGGACAGAACTGCAGCTGTTGCTATCCTAGCCCTCCTCATCAGTGAGATTGTGTTAATTGATTGGAAACAAAGGGCAGATCACATAGCTCATTAGTTATCTTAAATTGAGAAGTCACAATATTTGAAAACTAGTATAGTAAATTATTGTATAGTAATCAGTGTGATTTGGTGTATGTGTTTTATTTCAAAAAACATCCATTCTGCGAATCTTTGGGTTTCAGGGAAAAATGGGATGGCAAGCTGGATTTTCTTTCAAAATGTGGTTAATGATGGCATAGTTAATGAGCGATACTCCTAATGGTCTCCAAGTTCTTTACATGCCTGTTCTTTACATTCTTAACAATGCCTGTTACTTTGATCTTTTACCACAAATATGTGGTTATGTAGATTTTTTAAGAAGACATTTTATTTTGTGTATCACAAGTGTAAATACAGACACTGAATGGAGATCATACTTCTGATCTGTGTGTATTGTGTCCTGTTATTGCAGGTATCTGCTTCTAAATGAAACTTTCTGAGCACTAGCATGCCTCGTATGGCTAATCAATTCCTCACTGACAGTTTAAACTATTTCAATTAATTAATTATGTGAGGTTGTGATGAAATTTTTTCAAACACATGGGATGGCTGAGGTGCCCCTGAGAAAAGGTTTGGGAACTGAAGTGGTGTTCTTTTGGGAGAAAAGAAGAAATTACTGTTAGTTTTTATTTATTGTGTTACTTTTAATATGCATATATTCTGAAGTAAAATTTTTGTTCTGGGCAAATATATATTTACCACCCTGATAAACAGCTTTAAACATTTCCTTTGACTGCCTAAGAGTTTTGCACAGTACTGTTGCACAGTTTCCTGGTCCCTATATGGGAAAAGTATTTAAAAATAATAAACACACACACACACACACAAGTATGAGCGTGAAGTGGGTGCAAAATCATTTACTATATTGATAACTGTCACGCCAAGCGTCGGGAAGCAGACGAAAGGAGCCGTGAATGCAAGTAAAGGAGGTTTATTGAAACCTTAACACACTGGGAACACGTAACGTCAATGACCGGACTAGGGAAATGAACTGAACGCGGACTTTAATACAGGGAACTAACGACAGTAACAAGAAACAGCTGGTGAACACGGGGAATTCACACGAGGGTAACGAGTAGGCGTGGTCAATGAGGGGGCGGGACGAGCAGGGCAGGACAATAACGTGCACATGTGGCGGAGCGGTCTGCAATACCCGACACAATAGATAGCCGACTATGCCACCCCGAGGAAGTTGCACCCAGGGAAATACTATGATGATAACCAAATCTCAGATGACTAATAAAAGCACACAGGTTTGGTCAACCGAAAGGGGTCAGATACGTGAATTGACATAAAATTATTTGATTACATTTAAAGAATAGCAATTCTATGCTAACACAACATACAGAAAAACATCAAGCACCAATGCTGTGGACCAAGAAAGGTAAAGGGCATGGACTGACAGATGGACAAGAGACTCACCACAGGCGGGACCTCCGTGAACACACACACACACGTGGTCAGTGGGCTAATGCTGGTGATCTGCACTGCACACACACACACAAGTGAAATTCACCACCACCAGCAGGGAGGGCTCCGCTCTTGCGGCTCTAGGCTACTAGCCCTGGAACACAAGCAGGGAGACGACACGGGGTTAAAACAGCAGTACATTTCCCTGCGCCTTAGTGTCCATTACCGGTCCACACAAACTCAAACTGAAGAAACAAAAACACTCCAACAAAATAACCAAATAAGCAAAACAAAAGCAAAATAAATGCAACAAAGAAACGAAAAATTAACAATAAATCAACCCAAATAAAACCAAAATAAATTAACTTTAGGAAGCCTATTGGCTGCACGCATAACGCAATGAATATCTGGGTGCCGCTGATCTGCGCTGGGCTACCCCCAGTACTGACGCCGACTGAGTTAAACAGCCCAGCGAACCCAGATGATCCACAGAATATGTCGTTGTGTCCATAGTGTGTAAAAACACAGACAAAACAGCAGCACTGTCCACTTCACCGGTAAACCTGTAATCTATTATAGTGGTTACGGGTCACACTAAATAGCCTAATGAATAAATCCCGCTAATATTCAAGTTTACCTACCGCAGACATGGACGACTATACCAACACTGGAGCCACCCTCACTCTCTCCGACTACAAGGAAACGAGCTGCTTAATGTTGGTAATTTTGTAATTGCAGTGCAGTCTTTATTAAAAGGAGCCAACTGTCAGGTTCACATGGTGAGCGAGCGGGCGAGCAAAGCAGGATCGGGGAAGCGGAAGTCCAGGATAATGGGGTTTGTTACGGGGAATCAACAACAAGCAGACAGGGGATCCACAGCAAAGACAGCGACTAACATCAATGACCGATCTGGGGAGATGAGACAGAACGCGGACTAAATCCACCAGATAACAAGCAGGAAACGGAATACAGCAGTTAAACGGAAGGATTCCACACGGGGTTAATGAGGAGGCGTGGTCCACATGAGGGCGATAGGGGCTGGGTGTGACAGAACCCCCCCCAAAGGCGCGCACTCCGGGCATGCCTCAAGGGAGGAGGTGGACGAGACGGGACCGGGAGAACAGGACCTAAAAAACAGGACAAAACCATCAACGAGAGACCGGGAACAGGACGGATACACAGAACTGGACCAGGGACCAGAGGTAAGACAACACCTGACAGAGGACGGGAAACGCGGACAGACAAACTCGAAAGGGTGATATCGAGGAAACACCAACGAGAGGCACGAAAGGGCCAGGAGTGAACATAGGAGGCACAGAGGGACGAGTAGCAAAGACTGGAGGGACAAAGGGACCAGGAGGGAATGGAGGAGGTACAGAGGGATGAGGAGTAGAGACAGGAGGAACAACAAGACCAGGAGGAAACGGAGGAACCAAGGGACCAGGAGAGAATACTGAGGGAAAGACCAAGGGCTGAGGAACACGGGGAGTTTCAGGGAGACTAAGCGGGGTTTGGGCGGCAGCCCACGGGGTCTTGGGTAGCCAGGGGGCCGGCTGACGAGGCAACAGCAGGGAACTCGTAGGCGGCAGCCGAACAGGAGCCTGAGGGACCGTTGGTGAGCCTCGCCCCTTGCGCTGGTGTCCTCTCCCCTTTCGGGGCACAGAGAGTTGGGAATCTGGCCAGGATCGTCCCTTCTGGAGCGGCGGCGGAGGGGTCCTCCCCTGCGAGGAGGCCTTCGGGGTCATGAGGGAGATCCCCGAGGGGTCCCATTCGAGTTCCTCCTCCCCTCCCAATAAGGACAGGACCTGGAGTCAAGGGGTCCGGTGCTGGGTCAGGAATGGGGAAAATCAAAGCAGGAGCTGCCAGTGTCCGTGGGGGAGCCGCTCTTCTGCGCCTGGGCCTCCGGAGTGCCAGATGCGTCCCTGCAAAGGGGTGAGCTACCTGCACTGGTTGCCCAGAGGCCCGCACTGGTGGAGCTGGGACGGGCCGAGGAGGAACAGGCGAAGCTTCGGACTGAGCCAGGGCCTCGGGCGGAGCAGCGGGTGTTTTGCTTGGGCCTCCGGCGGAGCTGGAGGCGGCGGAGGCGCAGTGTCCTCTGGTGTGGCGGCAGGCGGGGGAGACCCAGGATCCTCAGGCGCTGCGGATGGAGCCGAGACAGCAGGCATAGCCGCAGGCGGAGGCGACGAAACGGGCAGGACAGACAGGTGAGTGGCAGACGAGGCCGCAGCCAGAGCCGCCCTGGGTGAAGCAGGAGGTGGGGCCGCAGCAGGAGCTGCTCCGGGCGAAGCAGGCAGGACGGACGGGACGGGCGAACCAGGCCGGATAGGCCAGCCGGGCTGGACGAGCAGGACAGGCAGGATCGGCTGGCCCGGCAAGACAGGCTGAGCCGGTGAGACAGGCAAGACAGGCTGAGCCGGTGAGACAGGCAAGACGGGTGTGCCGGGCTGGACAGGCGAGGCGGGACAGACGGCAGTGTCAGGCAGGGCCGCGGGCGTAGCGGCGGCTGCAGGCGAGGGCAGAGCAGCGGACGCAGGCGCGGCCGCGGGCAGAGCGGTGGCCGCAGGCGAGGGCAGAGCAGCGGCAGCAAGCCAAGGCGGGACCATAGCAGAAGCCGCCTCGGGTGGAGCAAGAGGCGGAGGCCCAGCCGGGACCTCGGGCGATGGCGGGGGCCTTTTAGCCGCGGGCGTTGCGGACGGAGCCGGGACAGCGGGCATAGCTGCAGGCGGAGCCGGGACAGCGGCCCCAGGGGCTGGAACGCCAACCACCGGCACCTTGGTCATGGTGGGCGGAGCCATCAGAGCCCCGGGTGAAGCAGGAGGCGAGGACGCAGGGGCTGTGGTGTTGGGCAGGAAGTCCCCAGGCACCCGCAGAGTCTGCCTGAAAACCAACTCGGCCGACGAGGATTGCAGGTCGGGCTTGAGAGCGGTCCGGAGGCCCAACAAAAGCCAGGGAAGCCTGTCCACCCAGCCGACGTCCCTGAGGCTGGTCCAAAAAGCGGCCTTCAGGGAGCGGTGATAATGCTCACACAGCCCATTGGCCTGCAAATGGTAGGCTGTGGTATGATGGAGGGAAACCCCCAAAACCTGGGCCACTGCAGCCCAGAGCTCTGAGGTGAACTGGCCTCTGCGGTCCAAAGATATATCCGATGGAACCAGTGGGACACCCAACCACCGATGAAAGCCCTGGCCATGTCTGCTGTAGTGGTGGATGACAAAGGTATGGCCTCTGGCCTCCGAGTAGACCTGTCCACCACCGTTAGCAGGCGAGTAAAACCCAAGGAAATGGGAAGAGGCCCGACCAGGTCCATGTGCACGTGGTCAAAACGGCGCTCAGGCACCACAAGAGGCGCCAGCGGCGCCTTGGTATGTTGGTGCACCTAAGCACGCTGACATAGAACACAGGATGTGGCCCAACTCCGGACATCCTTCCGCAACCCATGCCAGACAAACTTGGCAGCCACCAGACGCTGAGACGCTCATCTGCCCGGGTGCGAAAGCCCATGCACCACCTCAAATATGTGACGACGCCAACCGGCCGGCACAATAGGCCTAGCCAGACCGGTCGAGACATCACACAGGAGGGTGGTGCCACAGTCGAGGAAGGGAACACCTGCCAGCCGCAGACTCGTGACTGCGGTTCTATAAGCCTGCACCTCTGGATCGACCCACTGATCCGCTGCCAAATGAGCGTAATCCACTGCCAAGTGCACAGCACCTGCCACTGAGCGGGAGAGACAGTCGGCAACTTGGTTATGTTTCCTGGCCACATGGCGGATGTCAGTGGTGAACTCTGATATAAAGGAGAGCTGCCGCTGCTGACGAGCAGACCAAGGCTCAGATGTCTTAGCCATCGCAAACGTCAGGGGCTTGTGGTCAATGAAAACCGTGATTGGGCAGCCCTCTATGAGGAACCAGAAGTGACACACAGCCAAGTACAGGCCAAGAAGTTCACGGTCAAAGGTGCTGTACTTCCGCTCATGTGGCCTGAGCCGCTGGCTGAGAAAGGCCAGCGGCTGCCAGGCACCGTCCACGAACTGCTTGTGCACAGCCCCCACAGCGTAGTCCGAGGCGTCAGTGGTGAGTGCGACCGGAACATCAGACAACGGGTGGGCCAGCATGGTCACATTCACCAGAGGAGACTTGGTAGCTACAAAAGCCTGGGTCTGCTCAGCTGTCTGCTCAAGAACCTGCTTGGCCATCCTACCCTTGAGAGCCTCAGCTGGGCGGTCCGTGGGATAAAGCGATGGTAGAAAGTAACCATGCCCAGGAACTCCTGCAAGGCCCTGGCTGTAGCAGGCTGCGGAAATGCAGAGATGGCCTCCACTTTGCCAGGCAGAGGAACTGCTCCATCGCCCATGATGCGGTGGCCAAGGAAATCAATGGAGGACAAACCAAACTGGCACTTTTACGGGTTGATAATTAACCCATGACTGCTCAGATACTCAAAAAGGGTCAGAAGGTGAGCTACGTGGTCATCCCTGGAGTTACTGACCACCAACATGCCATCCAGATACATAAACAGGAACGGAAGGTCCTTCAGGACACTGTCCATGAGCTGGAAAGACTGGGCAGCGTTTTTAACCCTCTGGGCCCTAGGGGTAGGAAACACATCTTTCACTGACTGGGGCATGGTCACACATTTCTTCAAATATCATAAACTTAATTCATGGCAAATAAATTATTTCCTATGTATTTGTTTTGCCATTACACTCATCTTTATTTTAATGTATATTGTAAATATGTCAGATTTATGTTAGGTTTGTAATTTGACATTAATGTATAGACATTGCAAAATGCAAAGTGCAGCTATTTAGAATGCGAATAGTGACTTTCAAGTGAAGGCGGTACTACACGCCCCCGATGCAGGTAAAACAAAGAAAGGTCACATGGTTTACTTTTTTGCTGATTTAACCTAATTTTAAAAACTTTAATAATTCCAACAATGTTCGTTTTGAAAAGAAGACAGATTACGGGTTTAGCCAGTGTTTTTTTTATGATTCTACATGAAGATTTCAGCGAGATATAAACTGAAATACAGTAGACACGAAAAGTGTGCTGCATCGCCGATGCACTCGGGCCCAGAGGGTTAAGCCCAAAGGGCATCCGAAGAAACTTGAAAAGCCCAAATGGGGTGATGACCGCAGTCTTTGCAATGTCCCCTGGATGTACTGGGACCATGATGGTAGTCACGCATCAGGTCAACCTTCGAAAAAATGGATGCCCCCACCAACCGGGAAGAAAAGTCCTGGATGTGTGGGATCGGGTAGCGATTCGGGGTTGTGGCGTCATTAAGCCGGTGGTAATCGCCACACATGCACCATCCCCCACGTGGCTTGGGCACCATATGCCATATCTGCCACCGACGCAGGCAAAACACTGACCTGCGTACCTGTGTTGCAGAGGAAATGGCGGCCAGAAACAGCATCCGTGACGTAGAGCAGGCTGCCGGAACAGCTGACACTCGCTGCCGCTAATGAGCCCTGGCCCGTGCGTTTCCTGTCCCCTTAAAATGACAAGGAGGGGTGCATTTTTTTGCCTTGTCACCGAACGACGCATGGTAAAAGCAGGAAGGCGTGGTATACCGCTCTGCTGTGCGGCCGAGACAGTAGCATCGGCCCGTGGCGGGGAGCTATCCAAGCTCCGAGCACACACGGCTGAACAAGCTGCCAGCCTGCTGGTGTGCACTTTGTTGGCCTCCCTAGCAAGCTCCCTACAGTCCTTAAGCGGGAGATTAGTTAACGCTCTCCGCACCTCTGCAGGCAGCTGTTGTAAGAACAGCTCCCTAAAAATAAAGCAGGGCTGATGGTCACCTAGAGCTACCATGTGATCCATCAACTTCGAGAGCCGTGAATCGCCCAGCCCGGGCAGCGCGAGCAAGCGGCGCGAGCGCTCTGTCTCGGAAAGCTCGTAAGTGCTCAGCAACAGAGACTTCAAGGCATCATATTTGTCCGCCTCCGGAGGGTTCTACAGCAGACTCACCACTATAGCCGCCGTGGAGCTGTTCAGCGCTGCAACGACATAATAATATTTTGTCGCATCCTCCGTAATACCACGCAAGGCGAACTGAGCCTCTGCCTGCATGAAGCAAACTGCTGCCTGGCCGCACCAGAACTCCGGGAGTTTGAGCGCGACTGCGTTCGCGAGCATGGTCAGAGCGAAAAAAACGAACGCACCCAAAACATCGGGGACACCACTGTGGAGCTGCAATGCAGCCGGAAAAAAGGAAAAGGCAGCCAGCACAAGTCAAGTGCCAAAAAGAAGATCTCTTTATTCAGTGTTCCTGCAAACACACAAAAAGACCGCGTCCCAACTTAGGCATGCGTGAACATAACACCCTGCATGCATGAGCATAGGAGAGGGAGAGTGAATTCTGCCTACAATGTAGGGGCCCCTACACCATGTCAATTTCTGAGGGATGGTAAAGTGTGCGTGCTTACCCAGCTGCTCCCGAATCCACAGCAGGTGTTGTACCAAAAAGTGATTGTCTGTCAGAAACGGATTACCATCCGCGGGAGTGCACACAGCCTGTTCAATACACATTGCACAGTTTCTTTGCGACTACAGTGGCTATTTTTGATATCAAATCATCTTAAAGTGCCAAAATTATACAGTACATGTATCCCCGAGTTGTTTGTACAAGGACTTATTGTTTTTCAAAAAGGATAGCATCTGTCCATCTGGTTTGTCAGGTACCCAAAAGTGCAATTTTCGTAGAAAAGTTCGACGTTTTGAGGTACAAGGTGAATGTTATTAAAACTTTACACTGACGCTACATTTCTATTTGCGTTAGCTAATGTACGTGTACTGTTATTTCTACATATATCATGATTTTTTCATGTAAATGTTGACGTAAAAAGTGATGTTTAGGCATCGCATCTTCTAAATATTACTTAAATTGGACAAATTAAAAGTAGACTGAGTTAATCTAGTGTGAACTACATACTGCAATTTGCCAATATGGCGTGACATTTATTGTCTGTGCTGGCTTCCCAGTAGACCTATATTATTGGAGAAGACATGTTTCCCAGATTTAAACGAAAACGTGTTTCCTTCAGTTACTATGAAATGCGATAATGGTACCTTAATTATTATACTCTATAGTAATTAGCCTAAAAGTAATTCCCTCCCTCTTCCGCTTGAGCAATGATAGAGAATTTGTGAAATAGCTAGATATTTGTCTAATTACTAAATTAAGTGATATGTTTTAACTAGAAAAAAAACATGTGATAATGCAAAAGGTTTACGTCTTGTAATGGTTAGAATTTTCTTCCCAATATGACAGCATAAGCAACAAAGATAAAACAGTGGAAATTTCAAAACTTATTCAGGTCACCTATAGGGGTGCTGTCTTTTATGCACAACAAGAATAGACAAGCATACTTTCCTAAAATAGCTTATTACTTCCTTAAGAACTGTACTTTTCTTAATACTGTAAATTACCAACAATAACACCAACAATATAGCAGGTCGTCATTAATGAACAATTGCTGTTGTCTCAATAACAACTTTATCTAATATTGTTTAAAACTCAAAATGTCCAATTTATGTTTCTGAAATATAAACACACTTATTTATTTTACTATGTTAAAATGCAACACAGTCAAGTTTGATAACTTTTATGTTTATATTTGAGTGGCTCATATTTCATCCTTGGCATTTTTGGCTTCTTACAGATGGCCAATTGTTTTATGTCCGGTACAAAGGGATAACTCAGTCCCTCAGAGCGAAGGTTTTATGTGGTCCTGAAGAGGCAAGTGAAGTATTTTTAGACTATCATGCCAGTAGTGGAGGTGCACAGTGCAGGCAAAAAAAAAACAAGGGAAGCAAGTTCACTAAGATTTTATTGGCCCGGGATGTCAGAGGACATCAGTTTATGGGTCTGTATACACTTACACCCGTCATACATGTATTTGGTGTCATAGAAATAATTGGTAATTTGGATAACACCTTTGACTGTCTTTTTGTCTGTCAGGTGAGTCAGTGTTTGCAGTGCCAGGCCAGCAACATCACAATAAAACAGGAAGTGGCCTACATTCCCATCAAGGTGAAAGTGTATATGATTTGTTTTTCTATCTTTACCAATTAAAATCTAAGGACAGTTATTTATTTGACATGTAGTACTGTTTTTATTTGTTTTAAGGTAACCCAGCCATTTGAATTAATTGGTATGCACTTGATTGGAAAGCTCAAGACCACATCAAAAGGAAACCAGTACATTTGTGTACTGGTAGATTATCTAACAAAGTGGCCACAGGCCTATCCTCTGAAATCCAAAAGTGTAGCTGAAGTCACTGAGTGCATCATGAAGTTCTTTTATCAATTTGAAGCACCGAAAAGAATTCTAATCAGGGCAAGGAGTTTGTCAATGAGGTAAGTACAAAAACCTATATGCATGCATATACAGACCAAGTTCTTATAACAAAATCACAAACTATGAGGTACAACTGTTTATTGTTTTTTTATGATAGATACATATACATAAAATGTATATGTATATTTTATTAATGAAACCATCATATTTATTATTCCAGATAAATAAAAATGTCTGCAAAATCCTCAACATCAAAAGGAGTCTCTCTGCTCCATACCACCTACGGACAAATGGGCTTGTTGAGAAGATGAATGGAGCAATCCAGAGGTATAACGTCCATTTCATGCATTCTGTGTTTTATAAAATATTATAAAATAATTGTGGATGAAGTTATTCTTGATATGTAACTTTTGGACACATAAGACAAAATGGTATTTTTATGATTGTGACAATTGTATGAACTGTATTTCAAGAGCCCTGTCTAAACTTGTCAACAAAAGACCAGAAGAATGAGACAACCTTCTTGATGCAGTCATGTTTGGATTAAGAACAAAGTGCCAAGCAACCACCAGGTATTCTCCATTTTTTTATGTTTGGCTGAGAAGCAAGGTATCCCTCTTAAATTTCGTCAGAATACAGGGTAAGCTCAACATACATTATTTACCAGGGCAGACTTGGTGCGCGAACAAGAGCGTGGCATGGTGCAGGCAGAAGGAGTGGACGACCCACTTGCGGCTCAACGGAAAGGAAAAGGGTTTATTAGAAAAAACAGAAAAAAACACTACAAACAAAAGGACCATGAGAGGTCAAAAAGCAACTGGGAATAAACAAGAAACAGGCAGGTTTCAAAATCGGATGGTCAAGGTGCAAAGGTCTAACAGCAAACTACAACAAAAAAAAACACACACACACACGTATTTCTACACTTGTGAGGACCTTGACATGGGACAGCCTTGTGAGGGCCACCCTTTCTCCTAGGTTTGTTTAAAAACAAACACCACAACCCACCAACAGGTGTCACTGCCATCAATTATCACAGTTTAGAATGCAACACACTCATCATGCGTCTGACCACCTTTGCTGTGAGGACCTTTAGTTCCCAATAGGCTCTGGCTGCAGATCTCTGTGGGTACATCTCCTCTGTCAGTACATCTCGTCTGAGGGAAAGGAAATGACGTAACGGAAGGGGTGTGGTTAAATTAAGAAGAAGATTCCTGCTCTGTTTTTAATCATTGGATTTACGGTAAGTTAAAGAATATGTTTAAATATAATTTTGTTAACAGGACACGAAACGCAGAGTGACAAATCGTGCTTTTTAACCAATGTGAGAGTAGTCTTTGCTAACGGCCAGTTTTACAATTAGCGCAGAGTTTGTGATAGTAGAAATAAGCGTCTTTAATATCAGACCCGGTGAAAAAATCAAGCGGATTGTTTTTAGTCTCGTATCAGTGCAGCTTTTATGAATAACGTGTAAGACAGACAGAGATTTGCACATTTATGTATACATAGAAATTATATCTCTCCCATAGTAAATAATGTCTGATATTGTACAAAGTTTTTCCATTGTCAGACATAAATGTATTTGTAACGTATCGATTTCAACATGTACACACATTTGAATGTTTTGACTTTGACTGCTTATTGTGTTGACAGATTTTTGTCGTCATTTCTGGTTATTCATATAGATTCACAAATCAATTCTGAAGGCTGGTTCGTCACTGGAGCTTAATACTTGCAACGTCTGTTGCAAAAAGGTCCATTGTCCACTTTGTCCACCAACAAAATTTAAACCTGCACCACTATTTAGAGTGCAAAAACATGTTCAAGTCCATCTCAAAAATTCACTGGATTTTGAAGGTATTGTTTTATTTATTACTTTTAAACAGCTATGCGCAATTAGTTGTAACTGTGCTAACTTCTCTTGGTTCTCTGTTCAAAGGTTACGAAATATGCAGATGTAACCTTGAGTGCAGACCCCATGGTCGGCAATAAGTCGGACTCATTTCCTGTGAGGGTTGGACTCCGTCAGGGCTGCCCTTTGTCACCGATTATGTTCATAGCTTTTATGGACAGAATTTCTAGGCGCAGCCAGGGCGTTGAGGGTGTCCGGTTTGGTGACCTCAGGATC
>JAODKC010019085.1:0-21482 GCA_026777985.1 Mormyrops attenuatus
CTTTGTCAGGCCACAGTTGTAAATAAGAAACCTGTTCTTAATCTGTCTTGCCTGGTTAAATAAAGGTAAATAAATAATAAATAAAATAGTGAATGTCCAGTCCCGCTGTTAGTTAAAAATGTCCATGGCACTGACCTGTCAGTCAAAAACCTATTAGCCAATAGGGACGTGTCCCTGAAAAAACCCTCCCACACGTGAAGTTTGTGTCAGAATTGTAAACAAAAAGTCAGGCAGTGCAAGCGAGAAAGCTGGCAGTGTAAACAAAGGAAAACATTATCAAAAGACCAATCATGTGTTTGCAAGTTATAAATTTTACTTTTCAGATGACATTTCTTTTGCTTCAGATAGTTTTTTTTTTCTTCTCGAAGTCTCGTTTTTGCTTGATGTTAAAAAAGTTTTGCTTGATAATATTGCCACAAATCTGATTCCATACAGACTAAGCCTGTGGGCCTATACTCTGAAAGTCACTGGTTTATGACCTGCCTCAGCAGAATAGTCACATGTCTTTGGGCCTTTGAGCAAAGCCCTTAACTCCCACCTGGACTGGAAACTGCCTTAGGATCATGCTAGCAAAGGCACTTGCATCATTCCTGGTACCACATTGCATCGGATTCTGAATAGGGCCCCTCATCTTAATTGGAATTGGCTATATTATTTGCTAAATAAACAAAAGTTTCATTTTACGATCTTGGTGCTATTAGATGGATTTGAAGTGACAAAATGAAATGCCTATGTCTGATTGTTTTGAATTTTTCTGCTTGATTTATACTTGTATGTAAGGAATTAGTTTGAGTTGTAATTGCCCAATAATTTATTAGCCTTGAAATATGAGTCTCATAGTGACAGTTTTGAGTTAATAGCTACACGAGTAAAGCATAGTAATTTTAGTAATTTAACATAGTAATCAAACATAGTAATTTACAATTTTTTGTTGCCAGCATGTGGCTCAGTGGGCTCAGCCTCTATGGCTATGAAGGCTGCAGATCTGAAGGCTGCAGTTTAAGCCTGGCCTTGACATGTCTGTGGGTTCTTGAGCAAGACCCTTAACCCCCAGCTCCCTGGGTGCTCCATAGGCAGCTGCCCTTCACAGCCAGCTTATTCTCTCCTACAGAGAATGTGGTTCTTTTGTGCAATCTGGGGTTTTTGTATCCTTGCCCTATTCAACATCATTGCAGTGGATTAAAAAAAATATCTGATAAACGAAAGACCGTACTTTGTCATGCTATGCAAAAATACCTGCAGCACCACTAGTCTACACGGAAGTGGGAAGTACCAGAAACTACACAGCAGATGGTGTCACAACTCACCTTTCCATATATTTTATCCATCAGCCAAGGGTGCAAGGCCAGGATTGGTAATCAAAATGGCCTTACATCAACAAATACATTCCCCCACCAGAAAAAAATATAACACTCAAGAGACTTGCTTCATAGGCCTCCAATAGTCTTTCCCTTACTCAACACCACCATGTGTGTGGCGCACAGTAGCCACATTTGCTGTGTGCCATTCATTCGTATTGGCATAACCCTGTCTTGCTGTATGAGGATCAGACTTCAGTCTCTGTTTGAAACAATGTAATTAAAGAGGAATTCAAAAAAGAATAACAAAAAAAAACTAACTTCACTTACTGTAAATTGGCATTTGTTTTCTGAAAGATACTTATCAGCAGTTGCCTTCCCTCTTTTATCTTTCTCTCAAAATTTGGGATCCTTGTGCTTCTGAAGTCCTCATTTAAGTTTCGGTTTCAATTTGGATTCAGAATCGGCAAAAGCCACTGACTGCATACATTACTTACACGATGGAGGATCGAACCACTATTTCTTTTGATGCAATTGAGGGGGACAAGAAGGGAGGCGAGGATGGGAGGGGCATGAATCAGGTGGATAAGCAGATAAAGGAAACAACAGGCAGATAAGCAGAACTTAACATTTAAGTTCTGTATTTATTTCTATAATAATAGAAAGAATTAAAATCAGAAACCAAAATCAAATGATTTCCAAAGCTTTTGGAGCACCCCCAGTCCAGGCAGGGCCTTGGTTACTGAGGTCCACCAGGATCGATGCCCCTGTTCATGCCCCTGGTGGATGGCTCCTCTGCTTTGGAAGTGCTCTTGGTGGACACAGGTGGAGCAGGTGGTTATGAGTCGCCACCCCACCTGTCTGTGCTGTATGATGCCCGGGAAGGCAGGTGTCTCTGTGTATGATGGTGGGGAGACTTTTGGCTATTTTAGTCTTTTGATTGCATTCGTGGATTTTGATAAAATTGAGCTTATCCTTTTGGAGACAGAAAACATGTCCTCAGAAGATAATTAGTAACAGGTTTTTAATGACACATTGCGGGGAAGTGTGGTCTTCACAATGTCATAATTACAAAAGCACGTACACATACACACAGACACACACATAGATATGCCCAAAACTTTCACAGTAAACTTCTGCATATACAGAAAGGTGGAAAGTCTGTACACAAATATCGAAAATATCGAGATGTACAAACTGTGTGTACTGCAGATCTTGCTCACATTTACTCTGTACATCCCACATGGTAAAAAAAATTAAATGGAAGAAATTATGGTATAAAAAAACTGTCAAATAGCAACAGTAAAAGACTATAAAATCTAAAATAGTATATCACCATAGTAGGTACATTTAATTGCCCTAAATCAAGAAACTGTACATTATAACTTTAAGATTTACTGTCAAAATATGTAGAAAACACTCAACTATACCATGAAAATATTACATTTTGGTCAAACTAATGGGAAAATACCATAATGTCACAAGCAATTAATTAACGTGAAATTAAAAGTACTATTCTATCTAAATTACAGATTTTGCCCATTTGTAGGCGTACATTTAAATACAGTATAAAACCTTTCACCCTTCAGCAAAAACATCTTTTCTATAGAAACAAGATTTTAAAAATATGGTATCTGTTTGTTAAATAATATTCAAGGTAAAGCACATATGTTTACATATCTGCAGCTTACTGTCATTTTATATAACATCCTTCCCAGATAGCATGGATGTGTCCCACTTCTGGCAAAGGTATGGCACTGCTGGCCTGGTGCTGGCAATGGCAAACGGATGCAAGGCAAAAGCCACCCACTTGTGAAAAAACAAACGTGAGCCGAAGGTCCACATCTGGACAGCTCCCGGATAGCAAAAAAAATCTGAGCCAGATGTGGCCCACATCTGCCATTTTCATCTGGCCCACTTATCGCCTGGAATGATGGCACTTCAGAGGACCACTGCTGGTTGTAACATCAGGCACACATCTGGGCTAGAGCAGGGCCACATGTCAACCCGAGGAGGCCAGGATATAGTTCAGAACTGGCCTTAATGTGGGCCAAAACCAGCTTCCGAATTTCACACAGATGAAAATGTTATTAGGGCCACTTTACAACCAGACCTCTCTGCAGTTAATTCCCAGCCCTGATCAGGCTTCATGTTTAAATCACAAAAAACTGAGGGATTTTCCCTCAGTTGTAGTTACTGATCATTAATTAGGTATTGTAGTTATTTAATTATTTTTCTTTAGTTCACTCACTTATAACTGTATTTCTATATTTTCTATATTTCATTCTGCCCTTGCTATGTCGTCGATCGATCTGTCTATCTATCTATCTATCTATCTATCTATCTATCTATCATCATTCATTTGTGGCCCATTTCACCCTATCTTAATTTGCACCCAAAAACTTATATGAGAACTTTAAAAGCCACCCCTATGACCAATATAGACCTTCCAGTCTTTTCTCTTTTTGTATGTGTTTTTGTCAGCTCAGCTCCCCTCTTGGAGACTAGGGAGCTATCTTCATAGCAGATAATCTTTTTATTCTTCCTTTGTTTTATGTAGTCTTTGAGTTAGAAGAAGACTCTACGATGCTTGTGAAACAAGTCTCCAGAGTACTGTAGTAAAAGAGATATTTTAATGGTGGGTGTATTTGATTAGTAGTTGTAGCCTTGGATGATGAGTAATATATGCAGAAAGATATCTGAAGAGATGTGACACCCTCTGCTGTGCAGCTACTGCTACCGGCCACTCTCTTGTGATACACACCTCAAAGCACTACGACTGCACTTAAAGGAAGAAGCCAGGAGGCTTCCCCAATTAACTCATGCAGCTCAAAGAGCTCTGAAGAATAAATGATAAAATGTGGTACAGATTAATATCTGTGGCATACCATTCTAAATCATGGCATAAATACTAAGATGTAGTTGCTAAAAATTAAGACTAATAAAAGCTGAATATTAAATGAGCAAAATGATTAGATGTTTTCTTCTATCCCAAGTTGTGGTCTACTATTAATGACACCACCACCCATTATATAAAATGCACTCCTATAGCCATTAAGGGAGCTCTTGCTTTCTCTCAATCCTGCTAAATAATTATGTGATGCAGTCTGTTATACCATAATAGCAAAAACGTTCTATGGGCACAAGACAGAGAACAATTCAGGATTGGGCACTGACCAACCACAAGCTACACGTGCATAAACACAGTAAGTCCAATTAACTTCACCATGTTGTTGGATTGGGGGAGAACCAGAGCACCAAAAGAAAACTGCAGGACAACAAGAGGAGAACATGCAAACTCCACCACATGAAGCCATGGTGGAGGCCGAACCCCTTGTTCCAGAGGTGTGACGCAACAGTCCCAGGCACTGCTCCACCATGCCACCCCACCACTGTCCATTTAAATTAAACATTATGGACAGTGTTGCCAACTATTTTCAATGGAAAGTCACTATAAGCCTGTTCAAAAAGTCGCTAAATGTCAATAGATGATGTAATATGCTAATTAGTATGTCGATCATTGTGACGTATTTGCATTCTGCCTAGTGTCACATGGTGTCAGCCCTTTTCATTTGCTTGCTTTTCTCCTACTCTCTGTGCTCTCAGATATTGTAGGGGAGACCGGGTATGTTTATAACATGGGGAGAGTTGTAACACCACCAATTCCACCAATCAGGAATTGGATGAGAGTTATGTGATCGTTTCAGTGTTTACCCACTTCCTCCCCAAACCCACATGGTGGATATCAAGGCTGGAAACAGGTACATGTAGATTCTATTAATAAAAAACAGATTTTGAGGTAAGAAAGTAATTTTTGACCAATACTATATTTTGTTTAGTATTTATTGTCGGGGTCAGCACCCATGTGTGTCTTGGTATGTTTGTTGTAGAATGTTCTGCTGTTTCTATAGTCTGTACCTGTATGCTTACCTGTCCTGTTTTGTTATTAATCTTGTTTATTCCCAGTTGCTTTTTACCCCTCGTGGTCCTTTGTTTTGTTAGTATTTTCTTGTGTTTTTAGTTTAGTTAATAAACCCCGTTTTTGTTCTTTGAGCCACAAGTGGGTCGTCCACTCCTTCTGCCTGCACCATGCAACTCTCTCGTCCACGCACCAAGTCCGCCCCGGTCCATGACAATTTATACTATTGCAGGTAAAATGACTTAAATAAGATTAAATTGTACTTTCTCATGTAAACTGTGATGTATTTTTCCCCTGCCAGTTTCAAACCACTATCCTACTACAGCTAGCTAAACAATAGCTAAGAGTGTTACAACCATCCCCTTACATACAACTAAGGACACGGAAAACCAAGGAAAACAACTGGCAGGATCAGGAAGAAGAGGGAGTCTGAAATACTCACTGATACACCAGTGAAACAAGCATTGGTGGAAGAAGAACAGAAAAGAACATGTAAAAAATAGAAAGAGTATCTTGGGAAAAACTAAAGGCAAGCAAAAGAAAAAGGAGAGAAAGTCCAACAAGAAAATGTTGAAAGCCTGTGCTGAGGATTCTGATACTTCTGATGATGAAAACTTTTGTGTTGTCCATATGGAGCCCTTTGGCAACTCAAAGCCAAAGGAAGTATGGGTAAAATGTGCCCTGTGTAGTCTCTGGGCCCAGCAAGCCTGTACTCCAGGGTTACCAAGATTCATTTGTCAGCATTGTGACTCGGATTAAGAATACACAGACAATGTTTGTTCCAATGTTTTTGCTTCTTTTGTCTAACTGTTATAACTTACCCCAGCATGTGTAACAACCTACCCTGGGAGTGGGGTAGATTGGAAGAAAAGAACACCATGGATTTGTCATGAACTCTGTGATACTCTTGCAGAGGTTTGACTTGGTGCACTTTGTAACAAACAAATGTGGGTACTTTATATAAAAATTTTAAAACTGTAGCTCAAAAATTCAGTGAGTTATAGGTGGTAAAGCAAAAAGTATTACAACCATACCCGGTCTCCCCTACTTTAACAGCCGAATTCCCAATAAAACTGTTCTCATTTACATTTTCTGTGTTTCTGTTGTTAGACAACATAACAGGTATGACATAGTAAATATCTTGTTTATTTTTTCTCTCACGGTACATAGCCTCCGTCTGGGTTCAGCCATCCCTTCAAATCAGGGATTAACTCCCATTCTTTTCTATACTTTTGGGAGCATATTTTAGTGTGACATGATGGCTATTTTTTATGTGTGTGTCATGTTCAAGGCTGTGCGCCTTTGTATTTGTATTGTAAACCTCTGTGTGATAGTGAGTGATAAGAAAGTGATAACGGTAAAAGTCAAAATGATCAAATTTAAATTGAATCAAAGGAGAAGCAACAATACAGATTAGTGACTGGTCCTTTGCAACACTATGTGCACATTTGCGACTCATTCATGTCTATATCAGTTGAAGTCTAGATTGAATCTGCTGCTCCTGTCACTAAACAGTCTCAATGAGGAGAGGGTGTTGCTCTCACTCACAAGGCAGTATTGGCGACTCTCTTCTATGGAAAGTAACAAGGTTTGTCCAAAAAGTCACTAGATTTGTCGCTAGTCGCTTTTTTGAAAGAAAAAAAGGGTTCTGAAACTAGCTAAGTTGAACGTAGCTCTGATCAACACATCACAGGAGGAAGGAATTTGTATGATGGAAGAGATTTCACATGACAGCTGCGTCTGACAGGTCAAACGTTTGCATGCTGTGTATGAAGGTGTGAAGTGTGTAAATAATGAACATGATTGTCTTTTGCAATGTGTTTATCACGCATGTTCATATCACATGCTTTACATAGTTTGACAGACAGCTAACATGAATGAACTTACACAGCCATTGACTTACAGGTGCTCCATCTACAGCCTTCTGGCACAAACCATGATCACGAAATTTACATCATCTTACTCTGTGCGCAGACGAAAGCACACCAGGAAAAGTGAAATATGAATTGGCCTTAAGGGACCAACTGCCCCAGATTCTGCCCCTTCTCCTCTTGCAGCCCCTGACCCTAATGCCGGAGTAACGTCCTTAGTTCCGGTAAGTTAAGTATGTGTATAACCCAGTTACTACTACCCCCAGGAATCCAGATATCAATATAAATTTTTTTGATCTTGTAGCTAATCCCAGCAGAGCCTTCAGTAAGGCCCCAATATTAGCTCCTCCTAAGGATCTCTGAGTCTTAGTCCTCACTCTCTCTCTTGCTCGTCTCCTGATCTCAGACTCCTCTGCTTTCTCTCTTCTCTCCTCCAGCTCTTCTTTTATCTTATTCACCTCAATTTCTATATATTTTGCTATTACCTGAAGTGTTTCATTTCTGTAATAACTGTTTCCATTGTCTCTCACCATGGTGTCTATGGTTGTCAGCAGCTGTTTAATCTGAAAGCTGTTGCTCCTGTACTTTGATCCATGCATGTTTCCACCAGAATTGGTAGGTATCTCTTGGCCTGGTTCCTGATCAGATGCTGATGATCTTTGACCCAATAGCCGGTTCTTGGGTTCCTCTACTTCCTGTACAATCTGTAATTCCCCAGCTTCTCCCTTCTCTATTGTCATTTTCTTTAGTTGTTCCAAGAGGTGTGCAGGTTGTACCTTTTTCTCATCATTTTCTTTCCATTGCTTAGAATCAATAACATGGACTCGACCTCCACACTTATCAACAAGTTCTTTCAGATCCTTGTTCCTCTCTACAAACTCTTTAATGGTCTGGTTTCTTCCGAGATCATCACCATGTGTGAAGACGACAACTGTGTGCTTCAGGGCTTCCTTCCCAAACCACTCCAGTATCATCTTCACAGATTGTTTCTCCTCTTTAGTGTATTTTCCCATTCTCAGCACTAAGATGAAGACATGTGGACCAGGAACACACTCAGTGAGGCAGGGTATTATGGAATACTTCAGATCTTCTTCAGGCCTCTCAGTGTCAAATATCCCTGGTGTGTCGGTTACTGTAATCTTCCTGCCATTTAAGTTTCCTTCTTCTGTTTGGCAGTCTTGTGATACAACATCAGGACCACATGAAACTTCAAACTTCTCTTCCCCCAGGATGACATTTCCTGCGCTGCTCTTCCCAGATCCATTTTTTCCTAACAGGACAATTCTTACTACAGCAGATGCTTTGGGAGAGAAACACAATATCATTGTAGAAGTCTCGGTCTGTTTGAAGATTGATGCCAAGACTTTTAGCACAAGGCACTGTAAATATGCCCATAATGAACATTTGGCATTGCTGTGGAAGGTAACATTCTCTAGTCCTTTACACCTGAACACAGATATTTCCTAGTTCTGCTTAGTCAATGAAAAGCCTCATTTCTATATATAGATTGTTTACCTGAATTCTCTAACAGAAACTGAGGCATGTAGCCACACTTAGCAGATTAGTGAATGCCAGTCTAGCTGATGCCCCAGTTCCAGTACCTGTGAACATCAGCCTACGTGCTTCAGAGAGAGCAAGACAGAGCATAGAGGCCCAGGCAGCGGAACAGAATAGCCAGAGTGGAAACTGACTCACCAGCCATGCTTTCCTACAGATTGATGTCAGAAGCTGCTTTACGTCAAGTGCCGATAACTGCAAGTGAATAAACCGTGAAGGTTAGAGTTTGTTTCTTGCTAAATTTTACACAACTAGCAGAACAATTTGTCTGGACTGATTCACACAAAGCCTTACACTGGCAAATTTGTAATAATAATTGAGGTGACAGTTGTCCGTCCCCCCTATACTGACTGTATTTATTCTAGCAGGTCTTGAACTGACATGCACTCTTACACTTTTATCAACAATTTGCTCACATGGCCATCAGTGTCTCTATGCATCTTCTGACCACCCATGTCTTCTGCTCTCCTCCCCACATGTTTGGACCCCTGAGGTGGGCACCATCTAAGCCAAATGCTGGTTCGGTCCCATGGAAGTGTGATATTGTGGATGCAGTTTACACACTGTAACATCGTGGGTGCTACCTTCAATCTGCTTGCATACTTAAGTGACTCACTGATGGACTTTGGCTTTAACCACAACCGTAGTTTTACACCTTGCTTTTATTGAAGCACACTTATTTTTCTATAATGTCAGCATGCCCAGGAGCAGAGGAGGGGTCTCACAGCAGGGGGACCTTGGTAGCCAACTGACCTTGGACCCCCAGAGGTTTCCTTCTCCCTGTTTGGGAGTGTTATCCTCTGACTTCCTTCCTTCCTCCATGTGTAAAGATACTTGGCCAAATAAACCTGATTCTGATCATCTCACACTGCCTCTGCTTCTTTCGCAATGTGAACAGTCTCACTCCTGTTTTTACCTGATTAAACTCAGTTTTGTTATGCAGCCTCAACTATTCTGTATAAATAGAAGTGACTCAGCATCTCTGCAAAGAAGATGCAGTCATTATGCAGCATAGGTGTCTAATGAAAACCTGCATTAATTTCGCATTCTGTAGAGTCCATGACACAAATGTCCATTATAGGATGAAACCTGCATCCTAAATCATAATATGAATTCACAGTATAAGATATTTTAAACCACAGTATACAACAGAGTTAGTGTTACAACTATTTGAGAACTTTTTTTATCACAGAATACTGTTGTTCTGGTTCAGGTTAGAGAGGTAAGCAGTCTGAGCAGGGATGTCCAGACCTTCCTCCCCCAGGACCAGCGCCATGGAGGGTCACCAGGGGGCACTGCTGCCTCACTTGTAGTGCTGTGCCTAGGGTTACCACCTAATCCATGTTGGGAAGGACACTTTGAGCAAGGACAAGATTTGTCTACCATTTCAAAGAAAATGACTTGGATTTCACGTAAGCTCTTGTTAATTGGTCAGTCTCCTAAACTATTTAGCCAAGCACAAAAGCCTTTCACTTTTAAATAAGTTTGTAAAACCTGGGTTAGCTCAATGCACACTTCGTAGGACATGGCTGTCTCATTTGGTTTCAGAGCTATTAACCCTTTAGTGCATTACCCCAATGGCATGTAATATACACACAATGTATTCATCAATAACTGTTAAAGAGAAAGTTATTCTGAAAATCCAAATGGTGTGCATTATGTTCCCCGTAGTCCACTGATCAAAGCACACTTCACTAGATGTGCCTGTCTAGTTTTAAAGTTATTAACGCATTCATGTATTGTCCAATTCTATATTACACGGACACATTCGAACATTAAAAAAATAATCAAAATTCGTACGTAAAGCAATCTGGGAAACAAAGGGGTGTGCATCAGCCGCCATGAGCCCAAAATGCTAAACCACCATGTCATTACAGCTGAAAGGATCTATTATACTATTATATTAGCTATTAACACGATTTTGTATAAATCACGAAATGGTTTGAAGCGCAAAAATAATCGGTATGCATCGTTGTCTGTGTACTGTGTAATATCCTGGTGGGGAAGGCATAAAATTCTCGGGACCACTTTGCAACTTTTGGAAAGAAGTTTTTACTTCCAAAACTCAAACCTCTCACCACGTACCTCACACGTGTCCTTTACCAATCACCTCCTTGACCGAAGGGCGGGGCTACTTGGCTTCCAGAACCAATCACATCACTGATAAGACGAACACTTAACCCAGTAAACCATGTATATTACCTACTGGACATCACAATTTTGTCATTAAAAACGCCTCAGCTTACTTCCGTTAAAAGTTATTAAAGCCAGAAAACTGAATATCGAATATGAGGGTAACTTAACCGCGGTGAAGGCAGTTACGCCTTATAAATCACTTTGGAGTAAAACGTATATTTATATCTGGTAGGCTATACTGTATATTCAATAAATTCTTTGCATTACAATCGGGGTCTGGGAAAACGAATTTCGCCAACAAGCGCTATATGGAAAAACATTACTACGGATCAATTGAATAGTTTCGCATTACCAATTTGTGTCAGTACTGATGTTGAAATCTTTCTACACATCTATATGAGCTCCCCTGTAATGACACGATCGGTGAACGACTGAAACCAATTCCACAAAAACGTACATCTAAAACCCTCGTCGCTGAGCATTTCACACAACCAGTAAAATAAAATAATGTATTTGACTACATTTTGTATATCTTTAAAATATATAAAAACTTCTTGGACAAACTCACCTTTTCCTAAGGACCTTCGAACGCCACAGTTTTTTGTCGATTATTATGAAAGTGAAAGTTGGAGTTAAAGGTATTTAAATACAGTGACACAAATAACGGTGCCGCTCCAGAGTTCATGAATATTTAACATTTCAACGATTGTCTTGGTTAATCCTTTTTAAGCCAAATCGGGAGTCAGGAGCTGGATCCTGCATTGTGTCCCATGGTAAATTACGCTGATTTTTATACACTTTCCATATCTCTTCTTCAGAGGGGATGCCCCAAACATCATCCTCTCTGAACAAATTGCAATCATGGTGCTTCCCTTCCCGGGGCTCAGGCAGTCCTCGCCCCTATGTGTCTTACCATTATTACCTGTCTTCTATGGGGTCCAATTACTTTTCCACCCCCAATTTGATAGAGCTGTGAATCATTTTTTTTCTGGAAAGACGAAATGGCCTCCACAATGTTTTGTGTACTCATGGCAGAGGGTCCAGAGTCGGCCAAGGTCACTGTGATAAAGGTAAGGCAAGACCCCCAAAAGTATTGTGAGAACCCAGGGGTTTCTATAATAATGAGCAGTAGTACCTGGCTACAGAGCTAATTATGTTCTTAGGCCTTCAACATGGCTGTAAGCCACAGAGCTGACTAAGGCACATATTCATTAGCAGTACTGATGGCTATATTCTCTAAAGGTTATGGTTACATTTCATTTTGCAGGTTACATCTTTATAGTATCGTCCTAAGGATTACATTCACTACTAGCCCTTTCACCCCAGGGATGGTGCCCGTGCCGAGCCTAAATTTCGGCCCAGTTGTTGCATTCACACCAAAAATAACAGCAGTACTGGGCTGATATATCCGGGACAGAGCTCATTTTTCTGGGCCAGAGCTTGGAGTGTGTGATGTCAGGAGGCAGAGATAGAGTCATCAGAGCGGAAAAAGTTAACGAAAAAATGCAGAGTGAATTGGAGAAGGCAGGAGTTATCAGAATAATGGAGTGAGTCTTGAACAAATTTCTGAAAATGTTAATGAATACAGGAAGTTGAAAAGAGAGATAAATAAAAGTAATGCTGGCTGCCCTAAAACAAATATCATGGATTCCGTGTTTGGAAACACACCTGCTAAGCATGTGAATGGAGCATTGATCTCCACGACTGTTTTGGAGGAATCATGTACGTTGTTATTGTTCTGTTTACTTGTAATGTGACTATGATCTTTAGTTACCATTAGAATTTGACTGATGTACCAGTTAGTGATACATAACATACAGCTATCTGCTTTGTTACAGCAATGAAAATAACACTCACATGCTATCCTGAAATGTCAGCAATTTAAGTGAAATTTACCTATCATGTCTTTTGTCTGCTTGTTTTAAGACAGGTGAAGAGAATGTAGATGGACAGGAGCATCACTTTTTATATTTATTTATTCTATGTGAAAGGTTTACATATTTCTTGATTTTTTGTATATTTGTAAAATAAAGGATTACCAAAATGTTTTATTTTTTCTTGTTTTCACTCTTCCTGTGAAAGATGACCATTAATGCATATTGCGTTGTACTTCCTTTAGCGTCCTGCACTTACTTTTTGTGCATTTGCACTAACTTGACAAGAAATGACTATGCATTTTAACCTTTATATGGTAATTTGTACTTCAATGCGGTATAAAGGGTAAAATGCAAGTAATTTCTTGTCATAGTAGTGTAAATGAAGTACTCAAATGACTCGCAGGACACTCAGAAATTTTGAATGAACCGTTTTGGGTTAAACCCAGCAACAATAACATATAAAGCTAAAAATAATGTAAGCATTTGTAGTAAGTTCAAAAAAGTCTTGTGTTTATCACATCTCGCACGGTCCTCCATTTTTGTCCTCACTTCCAAAATGGTACCCCTCCCACAGCAACACGCGCACACTGATGTCATCCTTCTACCCTTTTGGCACGAAGTGCAGTGTGAATTAGTGTTAATTTTCTCGGCCATTTTTCAATTTAGTCTTATTCTTAGTCTTGTGTCAAAGTTCCTTATTAGTCTTAGTCATATTTAGTCATTCATATATCAGTTTTTGTTAGTCACGTTTTAGTTGACTAAAAGTCTCAACATTTTAGTCTAATTTTAGTCAAACGAAAATGAAAAGTTATTTTAGTAAAGTTTTCATTAAAACATTTTAGTCCGTTTTATTTGTTATTTCAGAGATGATTTCTGTTTATCATTCCAGTTAAATTGTGTTCCACACCGCTGAAATATTGATTATAGCTAAAATAAGATATAAACAGAAATAGATAAGAAAGATACGCGTCATCGCCGACGATGCCGTCATCCCCAAAGGGATAAACTAAAACCATCAGTGTTGGCTACGTGCATAGATGCCAGGACTACTGGGTGTGTTGCGCAGCAGTTAGCTTACCTGAATGTTTGGATGATTGAGGGTTAAATGCCTTTTTAAGTTAGTGGTATTTTTCCCAGCGATTTTTTTGCCACATGTAACTGTCAAAACAAGGCATTTTGGGTTTTTTTCTGAGTCTGTATACAGAAAATGGGACCAAATGTCCTGTCGCTTTTTGCTCCCGCTCCCTAGCATTGCAGCTCTGGCGCAAGTAGTTGTCTGTAGTTTTGTGTAGCATCCGGAGTGGCGCAGGAACACAACGTAAACTAGCGCCCTTCCCAATATACGGCTCTGACGTAGACAAACTGCTGGCACAAACACATGACAGGTGGTTTGGTGGACTCTTGTGTAAATGAAAAGAAGGAGGGAGTTTTGTTTAGTTTTTATATCTTGCAAAACATTTTAGTCTTGTTTTTATTCGTCAACAATAAGGCACATTAACACAGTCTTAGTCAGTATTTTTAGAACATTGGTGCAGTCTTGTCATCTTCTCGTCTTAGTCGTGGGAAAGAGGGTTGTTGACGAACACATTTTGTCTCGTCTCGTCTGATGAAATTAACACTGGTGTGAATGTAAGATGGTTTTTGGTGAGGCGCCCATGTGAGCCCCAGCCTGGCTCCAACCGAGCACTGGCACCAGCAGCAGATCCAGTGAGGGTTTGTGTCAGACTGGGGCAGAACACCAGAGACGGGACCCAGAATGCGAGAGATCAAGGGTTTATTGGGATATCTAAAGTTGACAAGTCCAAAGGGCGAGGCGAGTGGTGTAGTCGGGGACGTAGCAAGAAGGTCGAATGCCGGGGCAGTCAATCCTACACAGGCATGCCGGACAGGGGGACGCGCAGGACAGGAGGCAGGATGCAGGATGACAAGGGGTCTGGGACAGGCAGGTGAGGGAGATAGGGCAGGCGGGGCAGGCAGGGCAGGAGAGAGAGACAGGAGACAAGAAACCGCTCAGCAAGGCACATTAAGGCAATGGCAACAATACATTGCAAGGAGTGCTGGTCAGGACCGCCCTAGTTAAAGCTGTGAGGGGCGGTCCCTTTCAGTGTTGCTTCAGCTGTGCGGCGTGGGGGGCGTGGTCCCAAGCCCCGATGTGACAGCTTGGTGTGAAAGGGATAAAAGTGTTATACAGTGCTAAGTAATATTCTATATGATTCTCTTTTGAGGGCAAGCATGCAGTTGTTGACAAAAAGCCCTTTGCTATAATATGAATACGAACATAGTTACAGTTATCGTATATGTTGCTTTTGAGCAAAATGTTTGCAGAAATAGATCCTTGTATATTTATATCTGGACTATATTTGCTAGTGTTAACTATATTAAGGCTGGAAGGGCAGGTGGCTGAGGTAACATGTGCCTCAGCAGGTTAAGCATCCGTACCGGTGACTGGAAGGTCGCCCTTTTGTGATCAGCCTCAGCAAAACAGTGAAATCTCGATGTGCCCCAGAACAAGGCTCTTAGTAATTTGGGTAAAAGTTTTTTTCAGTGTACCAATCTGAAATATAAGTTTTCTTTTTCTATTTTGGACTGAAGTCCTTTGTAACCTCACTACAGTCTGCAAGAGCCATTAATATGTCGGAAAACCCATGTCTAACATAATACCTTGACTGCTGTGAGAAGTTTGGTAGGTTATGCCAATTTGAAAATCATTGGCTGATGTGCACTATCTTACAGTACTTTTTACAGCAGGCTCCACAAGTTGCCAACAGGCTTGGAATACTTACATGATGCAAATCAGAATAAAATAACCAGTTTAAACTTTTTTAGATTATGGCTGTTAACTATGTATTACTGAGACTGACCATTATCCCACCTCCACCAAACTTTACAGTTGGCATAATGCAGTCAGGCAGGTAAGATTCTGTTACGGAGGCAGGGTATGGTGCAGGCAGAAAAGGAAGGTGATGATCCACTACACAGGGGGTTTTATTACTCAAACTAAAACACTGGGTAAAACTACAAAGGAAAAGAACCACTAGGGGTCAAAAAGCAAAATAGGGAAAACAAGGACCAACTACAAGAAATGTCAAGGGAACAAGGTCCGGGAACAATGCAACACAAGGAGCAGGCAGGCAACAAAGTACAAATATTAAACAACACAGAGCAACTTCTAACATTCAGAAACAATGACCCACTCAAGAACTGAACTAAGGCAGGAACATAAATAAACAAATCAAACCAGCTAAACTAATAATTAAATCAAGGAACTATGGGATCAACAGGATAATTAAGAAACTGACAGAGAAACAGAAGCTAACACTGGGAAAATAATGAAGGCAGGTAAAACAAAACCAAGGCACAGAGCAAAAAAAACAAAACAGAATCACACAAAAGTCACAAAACACAGGAACTAGAAAAACTGATACAAATTTAACACTAGGGAACAAAATCTGCAAAATACAAAAACAGAGGAGGTGGGATTTGAACACATGATTGAGGGACTTATAGGTAGCCACATACTTAGCTCACTGAACCATGCAGCATTGTGGTGAACAAGAGAAACACACTAAAGACTTTGACAATGGGGAAGACAGGATGACCAGCGACATCTGCTGGCCAAACGGGGAGGATACATGAAAGACTGGGAGGGGTGCTGACCCTGACAAGATTCTCCTGGTATCCACCATACCTAGACTCATCCATCAGACTGCCACACAGAGAAGCATGATTCATCACTCCACAGAACACGTTTCCCCGGCGCCGGAGTCCAGTGGCAGCATGCTTTACACCACTCCATCTGACGCTTGGCATTGCACTGCGGTGATGTGAGGCTTGCATGCAGCTGCTCGGCCATGGAAACCCATTCCATGAAGCTCCCGACACACAGTTTTTGTGCTGCGGTTAATGTCAGAGGAAGTTTGGAACTCTGCAGTTATTGCGTCAGCAGAGCATTGGCGACTTTTACACACTATGCTCTTCAGGCACTCGGCAACCCCACTCTCAAGTCAAGTCAAGTGGGTTTTTTATGTCATCTTAACCATATACAGTTGGCACAGTACAGAGTGAAACTAAACAACATTCGTCCAGGACCATGGTGCTATATAAAACAGCACAGGCCTACAAAGCTACACAGAATGACGTAAAGTGCATGCGTGCAAACATGTGCAGACATTGCAGGACTGTGCAATAAGACAAGACAGTGGCACAAATGAAGACCAATAAAGTGCACAGTTCTGATATTTACAGGAGCAAAATGTAGTTGGTTGTTCAGAGATGTGACAGTATATTAATAAAAAGAAATGTGAACATGACAATGGAAGAAATAAAAAGTGACAATATATTAATAAATTGCAAGACATGAATATAAATTTAAGATATAATCAGTGCAGTCTCTGAGTGTTAAGGAGTCTGATGCCTCACACAGTCTAGGTGTGAAGGCCTGACTGCTTTTGGTACATTTTTCCAGATGGCAGATGGCAAAGAGTTTGTATGAGGGGTGGGTGGGGTCATCCACATGCCGGTGGCTTTGTGGGTGCAGCGTGTGGTGTAAATGTCCACAACGGAGGGAAGAGAGAATCCAATAATCTTCTTAGCTCTCACCCTATCCAACGCCGTCCCGCTTATTTATTAGTCATTTAGCCTCCATCTGTTGCGGTGCACGTGTTATAAGCTGAGCCAAAGCTGAGGTTTCCTGTGGATACAAGTACACTACAGTGGTGTGCGATATATCTTGTCTATAATATTACTGCCAGTTACCACCAAGAATTGTATGCTGTAACACAGGATTCAGAAAAGGTTTTTTTTTTTTTGTCATTTCAGCTTCTGTCAAAAAGTGGGACTACAGTGCCACAGACTATGATGCATCGCGGATTCGCGTGACATGGCAAACCACCTAAAGCATGCGTTCTGGGCGTTCTGGCGGTGGAGGTTACGTACCTCAAAATAATTAAATGACACAATTTTTTAAAGATTTTTTTCATCAAGTCTGTTTTTTTCCATTCAATAACATGACCCTGAGATGTCCAATAAATAAATGTTTCATTGGTACTCTTTTGTCACTTTGATGTATTTTGCAAGTTTTATTATTATTTTGTGAGTTTTATATAATTAATATAATAGGACATAATGAATACCCACACACACACTCACATACACATACATACATACAGCATTCCCATATTACAATAATAATAAATTCCTAGTTAACTAAGCAAAATTGACTTTAGAAGGATGCCTTTTTACAGATGTCTTTTCAACGACCCGAAAATGACAGTTTTTTCAAGAAGCCTGAGTGTCGTCTTTTCAAAATCTTTTCAATAAGTTTTTGCTGGTGGGCAATCTTTAGAGTCCTGATGCTCCTTGTCTTGCTGTACTGTGTCTGTTCGGAGAATCCTTGGATACCGCTGCTTTGACTTTGTGTCGAACAAGCGGTTACTAGAGGAGTCCCGAGTGAGGCACATTACCTGCATTGTGAGGGAGCGTCAGTTACGGCACTACGGCCATGTGGTGCGCTTCCCTGAGGGTGATCCAGCTCGCAAGATCCTCATTGTTGAGGACCCGAGCGGATGGACCAGGCCGACGAGACGACCACGTGACACCTGACTCAGGCAGATGGATGGTCATTTCCGAAGTGTGGGACTGGACCGCGTGTCTGCCTGGGGGGGTCACAAGCCAGGATCCCAAGGAGTTTCGCCATGTGGTGGGTGTGGCAAAACGCTGCATCACTGCATGCTCCCCAACCTGACCTTACCTGACCTGACCACTAACACCTCCTATGGCTAATCAATACCTTACCAATACCAATGACTTTTGTTAACTAATTAAATTAATGAATTAAGTGAGCTGGTGGTGAAATTTAACGAATACATGGAATGACTAAGGTGCCCCTGAGGAGAGATTTAAGAACTGAAGCGGTGTTCATCTAGCCAGCCAAAACGGTATCAGTAACTTTTTGTGTTCTGAGCAAATATACCAAATGTACAGCCACGGAAAAAAATAAGAAACAACTCTATATTGTTATATTATTTATTTATATAAATTTAAAAGTCTACATTTTTAAATCCCGGTTTAGTCATGATTCTGCTGGCAAGAGGCTACGCTGAGCAGCAGGTTGCTTCTAGGTTCACAATTTCTAAGACAGCAGTACACAAGAATAAGGTGAAGCAGGAGACACTGGGAATGACCAAAAACCAGCCAGGTAGAGGGCGGAAGCGACTTTCTAATGCCAAAGATGACAGTTAACTTATAGGAGAATTTCTCATGAATCGGAGGACGACATCAAGTGACCTGCAAAAAGAATGGTAAACATTAAGTGTAGGTGTGAAGTGCACTGCTAGGACGGTTTGTATCAGGTTCCTAGAAGCAGGACTGAAGTCCCATAAAGCAAAGAACAAGCTGTTGTTGAAGAAATTTATGACACTTAGTCGGTGCTTTAGAGTATGACGTTGTTTTATTGCTGAGCTCAGGGAGCAACCACTTCGATGATATCTCCGTGGTAATGCTCAAAGAACTTTCTGGTTAACCTAACTTTTATAGGGGTACACAGACAGTTCGTGCCCCCTCCTCATAACCAGATCAAACCGGTTAGGGTGGGGTGCGCACCTTGCAAGCATGCATATACTTCATATAGTCTGTATGCTGCAAGCCTGGAGCGTCTGCACTTTGCACGGCTTTGTGGTTTAACCGCCCTCTCTGATAAGCACGCTCCAGATTCACACCTTTGTTTTCCAGCCTGCATTTCTGAGAAACAGAACAAGCACAAAGTTCCAATACTGAAGTTAACTCTTAATTCTCTGTAGCTTATTCTGGGGTGTTAGCTGTCTAACACAGAGGTACCATTGCTTTTTTATAAAAAATATATTCTAATGCTGTATAGAAAAATATCTCTCTAGTAATTTATTCTCTCACACTCTTCATTAATGACAAACAGGAAAGAGCCAGGCTGCAGTTTGCAAAAAAACATATACATTATTCACAGACGCACACCCTTAAATTCAGAAACGAGTGAAACAAAAAATTGTGCTGTGGTCTCTTCATTTTTTCCACAGCTGTATATATATATATATATATATACACGCGCCATAAGATTTCTTATCTGAGGGTGAGAGTCTGAAAGCGTGAGTGTCATATGCCAGATGTGTGAGAGCTGGCAACGCCAAAGACAAACATATTTAAATTGTTTTGCCTGAGTTGATTTGTATAGAAAATATCATTACTTTATACGGCTGGTAAAAAGCAGAAACTTTGATGAACATGAAATCACCAATAAACTATGTCTATTTATTCAGTAGTGCCAGAGTAGTGGCTCTGAGGCTAGGGCTCTGTTCCAGCAACTGGAAAGCTATTGGTTCAAACCCCATGAATGCCTGGAGTGTTTCTATTCTGTTGGGCCCTTGAGCAAGGCCCTTAACATGCAATTGCTTCATCCTGAATATGACCTTAATCTACATCCAGCCCTATAAGGAGGTCCTCCGACTTACAGGGAGAAACTTGGGGGTTGGTGGCAGGATTGACACACCAGCCAATGGAAAAAAACTCTCACTGGTCCATTTGGTATAGTGTGGTGCTGAGGTATCACCCACTGCATGGCTATACTCAAGGTTTCATCCTTGTACCCTGATCCTGCATCAGTGAGTGGTCCTTACCTCTCCACTCTCTATTTATTCAACAATTCATAAAATACATACTGCGATTGAAAACTTTTATGTTTTACAATTTCAGGACAGAGCACCCACTCTGTTAGGAACTTTTTGGTTGAGAGTGTTTGATGTTGCTGCTCTTTTTAATATCAGTGGCACATTAGTGCAAATGAGAAGGCTGTATAGGTAGGAATACGTCTTGCTTGGAGGTTAAAGGAGCTTGATGTTCATTAGTTTGGGAAAGTTATTTTGCTCTAGTGTTATTAGAGGTCCAGGCAGCATTAGCTGCAAGATTGCTATTGTTTTTCTTTTTACTGGAATTGTTTTATTTTTTATCATTATCACTTAATTTAGCGTAACAGTCACAGCTTTTGTGATAATTGTTTTGTTTTTGGTTATCCATCCATCCATCCATCCATCATCTCCCGCTTCATCCAAGGTTGGGTCGCGGGGGCAGCAATCTCAGCAGGGAGACACAGCCTTCCTTCTCCCCGGCCACTTCATCCAGCTCCTCCGGGCGGATCCCAAAGCGTTCCCAGACCAGCCGAGAGACACAGTCCCTCCAGCGTGTCCTGGGTCTTCCCCGGGGCCTCTCTCCCAGTGAGACATGCCCTGAACACCTCACCAGGGAGGCGTCCAGGAGGCATCCTGACCAGATGCCCGAGCCACCTCATCTGGCTCCTCTCAATGCAGAGGAGCAGCGGCTCTACTCTGAGTCCTTCCCAAATGACCGGGCTCCTCACCCTATCTCTAAAGGAGAGCCCAACCACCCTGCGGAGGAAACTCATTTCGGCCACTTGTCGTTCTTTCGTCACTGCCCACAGCTCATGACCATACGTGAGGGTAGGAATATAGATGGACTGGCAAATCGAGAGCTTTTGCTCTTTCTTCACCATGACAGACCAATGCAGCGCCCGCATCACTGCTGACACAGCACGGATCCACCTGTCAATCTCCCGCTCCATCCTTCCCTCACTCGTGAACAAGACCTTAACAAGATACTTAAACTCCTCCACTTGGGGGAGTACCCCCTCCCTGACCCGGAGAAAGCATTCCATCTTTTTCTGGCTGAGGACATAAGAACATAAGTACATAAGAAATTTACAAACGAGAGGAGGCCATTCGGTCCATCAAGCTCGTTTGGGGAGAACCTAACTAATAGCTCAGAGTTGTTAAAATCTTATCTA
>JAODKC010019086.1:0-21436 GCA_026777985.1 Mormyrops attenuatus
TTAACCTGTACTTCTTTTTTAACAATAGCCTACTCCTGTTTAGGTTTTTAAAGCCCTGTTTTTGAAGTGTGTGATGTTGGCAAAATTTTTCTTTATCATGCTTTAAAATGCTGAGTAAACGTTTTAATATTAAAAGCTTAGACAGCGTTGTCATTAACATTTACTTGTACTTTCATTACTCAAGTACAGTTAGTTATAGATTACTTGTAATACCTAAGTACAGTAAATACTAGATACTTTAAGACTTTTACTTGAGTGGAATTATAGTTGGTGACTTGAACTTATCAAATTATCAAAGTAAATTTTTGGGAGGGTATCTGTTCTTATACTTAAGTGTGACTTTCGGGTACTTTATACAAGACTGTGTGTGTGTGTGAATCTGAGAATGAGAGACATTAACCATGTTCAACCATTCAGAGCACGAGTTCAGCCGTCAGGGAAGATAAGATCATTTCCTTTGGGATAATAAAAGTCTTCTATTTCTGACTCTGAAGTGACTTGTTTGCCAGATTGCTTGTTTATTTGTGGACAAGGAATTGGTATACTCGAAGTTAAAGAACCAATACTTTGATTTGTAAATACTCTTCATGTTGATTGTGGCTCGTCATAGTTTTCTACCTTATGGTAGGTCTAGAGTTGTCCCTCAAAAGTTTACCAACCAATTCTATTTCTTTCACTTCCTGATAACTGGCCCCCACCTTAATTGCATCCAATAACTATTTTCTCTGCTTTCCTCTTTGGTTAAGCCTGCATTAGTGCATAAAAAAAAAAAAATTATGGGGATTTCAGAAAGAAAAGATCTGTGTCTGCACTACCATTATCACTAATGCTTCAAAAAACTTTCACGTCCACACTGCAGCAAGTAAAAGGAAAACGGCATACCTTGTGATGCATATTTGCCTACAATGGGCTTTCTGTAATTTTTCAGTTTTCTTTGCTTATAAGCAGCATAGAATAGACACAACACAATTTAGCTGAATACATGTAAGCAAAAGAACATTTGCCTGGTGGCAAAAGTCCTGTACGTTCCCCATGTTCACAAGTGGCTTGCCTCTGTGAAAACAAAGGCAAAGCATTCTTCATTCACCTGAAGAATAACCAATTAGGAAAAGATAAATTGAAACAAAGACAGCTAATCAGGAAAGGGTCACGAGCTAAGTACGAACCAATCGGAGCTCACTGATGTAGGCGTAACAAATTTATTACATTTAGGGTCCACACTAATGTGTTTACAGAAAGATTATTTGTTAGACAGCGTGGAAAATTTTCTCCGCTTCTGGGAAAACAAGATCCGTGGTAGTGCAGACGGAAGGCTAAATCAGAAGAAAATTTTTGCGTTAAAATACGTAAATGTATTATTGTGTGTCACGTTTCGTAGCTGCGAGCGGGTGAAGGAGGCGAATGAGCCCAGGATACGGGGAAAACGGGGTTTTATTCCGGGTAGACAGGGGAGCATACGGGACAGGCGCAACAATACATGAACACTACAGTGACGGATCTGACGGGACTGAACAGAACGTAGACTAAATACAGGAGGTGACGAGCAGGAAACGAACAACAGCTGGTAAACGGGAAGATTCCACACGGGGTTAATGAGGAGGTGTGGTCCACATGAGGGCGATCGGGGCTGGGTGTGACATTGTGGATGTAGCCTTTTCCCCCAACATTCTTCTCTCTATCACATCTTTCAGCAATCCCTCCCCTCTCAAAATGTGTATTGCCTACTTTCTCTGTCACTTTATTTCATCAATCAAAACTCTTTACTCCTACCATATATTACACTTCCTCTCTGTTCTCCTATCCATCCAACTTACCTTTTCTAATCTACTTCAAACCCCCACTCCTTGGATTGCCACCTTATTGTGGTGGAGGGGTTTGCGTGCCTCAGTGACCATGGAGGCTATGTTGTCGGGGGCAATAGACCCTGGTAGGGTCTCCCAAGGCAAAAAGGTCCCAGGTGAGGGGCCAGATAAAGAGCAATCCGAAAAATCCCTTGATTAGAAAAAACAATAACAAGGTCTCGTTTCCCTCGCCCGGACTAGGGTCACCGGGGCCCCACCTTGGAGCCAGGCCTGGGGGAGGGGCCTGTTGGCAAGCGCCTGGTGACCGGGCCTTGGCCCGTGGGGCCCGGCCGGGCCCAGCCCAAAAGAGGTGCGCGGGACCGTCCCCATGTGGGCCCACCATCCGCAAGGGGGTCAGGGGTTTGGTGCACTGTGGATCGGGTGGCTGCCAAGGGAGGCCCTGGCGGACCGATCCCCAGCTGAGAAAACTGGCTTTCAGGACATGGAATGTCACCTCTCTAGTGGGGAAGGAGCCTGAGCTTGTGCGTGAGGTTGAGAGATACCGGCTAGATATAGTCGGGCTCACCTCAACACATAGCATGGGTTCTGGAACCAATCTTCTGGAGAGGTGCTGGATGCTCTTTTCTTCTGGAGTTGTGGCGGGTGAGCGACGCTGGGCTGGGGTGGGGCTACTGGTGGCCCCATAGCTCGGTGCATTAACATCGGAGTTTACCCCGGTGAACGAGAGGGCTGTCTCCATGAGACTTCGGGTCTCTGACTGGCATCTGCGCTTATGCGCTGAATGACTGTTTGGAGTACCCGGCCTTCTTGGACTCCCTGAGTGGTGTGCTGTTTAGCGCACCACGAGGGGATTCCATCATTTTGCTGGGGGACTTCAATGCTCACGTGGGTAATGACAGTATGGCCTGGAGGAAGGTGATTGGGAGGAACGGACTCCCTGATCTGAACCCGAGTGGTGTTCTGTTATTGCACTTCTGTGCAATGCATGGTTTGCATGGTTTATCCATAACAAACACCATGTTTGAGCACAAGGGTGTCCATAAGTGGACATGGAACGAACATGCCCAGGGTTACAGGTCGATGATTGATTTCATAATTGTATCATCTGATCTGCGGCCTTCTGTCATGGACACTTGGGTGAAGAGAGAGGCAGAGCTGTCAACTGATCACCACCCGGGTCGGCTGAGGTGACGGGAAAGGAAGCCGGTCAGACCTGGCAGGCCCAAGCGCATAGTGAGGGTCTGCTGGGAACGTCTGGCAGAGGCTCCTGTTTGCCGGAGTAAAAAAGAATTACTATGTTTTACATCTTCTCTGAGGTCTTCAATGGAAAACAATCAGTTGTTAATCACAAGCAGCTGTTTATTAGGAAATTCACTATGCAAATGTAACAAGCAACGCATTTACTGAATGTTTTTGAATGCGTGAAACTAACGTCAATATCTCAGTCAGTGCTTGTTGCACATGCTCGAAAATTACAGTAGGAAATCATTATCTGTCCACTTAAAAATACGTAAAATAAATAAATGAAATCTCACAAATAACACAATAAATCACAACACGCTGAAATCTTTGATCCTATATATTCTCATCGAGCGGCCAATTTCTTGCTTTCTGCACTTTTAATGTATTAATGTTAATGTTTTAACGTTGTCCGAATGAACGAACAAACGAATCAACGTCTATGGAATATAATCATATAGTATTTCCTTTACAGGTGCTTAAAATGGTTAGCGTTGTGATTTGTTGTGACACGTAATCTCATACCGTTAAATAGAATGCAAAGCCTTCATATATAATAGACCGTAAATTTTACAGATTTTAATGAGCTTCTATAATGTATCATTTAATACAGTGGTTCTCAACTGGTCTGGCTTTGGGACCCACCATAACCCCTTAATGACAAGTCGCGACCCAAAATTTTCAACTTCTCAAATTTACTGAATGAAAAGAAGGTGCAGTTTGAACCTAAGATAGCAAAATAGAATATCACAGTATGCCAACACCAAAAATCTGATAAACCTAATGATAAACCAAAATGACCAGCAAGTGACGATGCTAGAGAGGAGAATATTCCCTTTTACACTCAATTAGCTGCATTTGAATTAAAACCAAACCTCTTCAGTAGTACTGTTAAAAGCTCTTCAGTAGTACTGTTAAAACCTCTTCAGTAACTGTTATTAACAGACTCAGCAGTGCTCACCAGAGAATCCTCACTCATTGAATATATGACAACCAGTAATACACTATGGAAAAAATTCAGTTTCTTCATTAGCCGAGAAATAAATTAAACAAAGAGTGAAGTTCAAAAGGATTCAACTATACCAAATTAAATTTCTTCTGATTAGCTTATCAGTAGGTAAATGCTGAAAACATTGTGCTTTTTAGAAAATTAAGCAACACTCACTTCAAAATTATAACACTGACACTTTAGATTGGAGGAATTAATGGGAGAAATGGGCATGTTTTTTGCTCATGACAAGAGTCTCAAAGTCTAACTGAATTTGTCATACTGTTCAAAAATGTTGTCCCCCCTCCCCTGCAGACACATTTAATGTGTTTAATTGTTCAAACACATCAGTGAGGTAAGCAACGCGTGCGACCCTCACACAGTTGCTAAACAGGTCGGCAAGAGGCGAATTGTTCTGAGCAAGAAAAGTAGGGATGGGCCGATCCACATTTTTTCAGTTCCGATCTGATACCGATACACAACTGCCGATGCCGATTTCGATACAACAGCTCTTTTTACTTTGTTATACTTTATATATCAATTTTTTACGCTAGTATATATGGATGGAAAAAATGTATGACAAAAAAAATATTTAATTAGGCTACTACAAACATACATAACGTACTGTTCCGCCAATTTTTCTCCCATTGGCGCCAGCTCAGTTACACTTTGTTGCGATGGCAGCCCCTCTTGTATCACAAGCTGCAGCGAGTTCGCAAAACAGTCCAAGTTAGCGACTCCCAAATCATCCACTGCTATTTTTGTCTTGCACAGTTGTGTGCCCTTTGTTAAGTGGGACTGTCCACTATTCCCACCTCTCAAAACTTTATTTTACAAAGATTGCATATCGCTGTGCTACTGGTTTCTGTTAAAAACGTAAAATACTCCCAGATCATCACGTCTTATCTTACGCTCCTCGTACTGCGAAGGATTTGCGCATGACATCTGTATTAGGACGAACTTGCGGACGATTACGTCGCCTAGAATTAATCATTGTCCTCCTGTTAGTGTCATATATATGAGGTGATTGAGGTCTGGATTGATTCTGATCGAGTATGGGCTGATCAGATACGTCGTTCATGACTCACTTATAATATTATTGTATTAAGGTTAAACTGCATAAACATGTTTTTTTTCCCTTACTGAGCACTCATATAACTTGTTTTTCACAAATTACTTGTTTCTCATGAGAAAGTATCCTTATCTTGTTCGAGAGAATCTTTGATCTAGAGCTTACCCTGTTCAAGGACGCTTACCATGTTTTTCTGGGTTTTTGAGGGGCTTTCTGAGGATGGGCAGAGGTGCTGCTCAATATGTTTTGCACACCACTGGTCGGCGTATGAGACACCTGCCTTGTCTTCTAAAGAGAGGAGAAAGCACTGCTCATTACTATTTTTGATTGAAGCCGTGCCTAACGGCAGGACAAAGGAGAAGCCTTGCTCAAGGATACTTGTCTAATTATCTTTAACCGAAACCGCACCTAATGGTCAGTGTGTGTAGGATACTTACCCCATCCTCAGGAGGGGGGGGACGCATTGATTAGGGTAACTTGTCTTAGCACTTTCGATTGAAGTTTGCAAGCTGTTTACTCGGACAAAATTGGAAATTTGAGAATGCATTGCCTGAGGGGAGGCGTGAGCCTGGCCAGCTCGTCCCCTGCCCGCATGCAGTAGCCAAAATTAGTATAGTAAAGGAACGGGGAGATCTCAGTGCTGACCGGAGCTCAGCCGTGGGATAGAGTGCGCATCGCCCGGCACTTCTCGAGATTCACGTGTTGGTCTCCTGCCAGGACTGAAACGGGCTCTCCATTCTAAGAGTGAAGGTGGGTGATGATGGCACGTCTGAGTGTGAATAGTTTGTAGCATTTGATCTGATTACCTATTTGTTATTACTCAAGATATACTGTATCTATAATATCATTTTGTATCACTTATTTGTGATTGGGATTACTGGTCACAGTTTATGCTACCTTGTATTCTTGGACTGTTGCTCATAATTCACATGTAATAGTTTGTACTGGTTGATTACCATATATGCATATAATCACTTGTATTTGCATCTTGTTGTTGTTCATGATATATAATGCCATTTGATATCACTTGTGATACGAGATTATTTTGCATTTCCTTTGATCCAGTGTTTTGGTATTGCTTTTAATGCAGGGTTATTTTGTAGTACTTGTATTAAAGTGTTCATTAGAGCGAACCTAAGTGTGCCTGTTTGTTCCTTCGAAAGCCCTATATCCCCCTCACATCGTCTTAGAACAACGTCACCGCAGGCGGAAGTCACTGCACTCACACCCACTGAGTAGCAAAAAAGGCCGATAGCACCTTTTAAACTATAGCACCAATCCTAGTTTTACTACGACAATTACTTCTCCTAAAATTCAGTGGAAAATGGTAGAAGAATCTTTTCATATACAATGTTTCATGGGAATAATTTAATAGAATACCTACATTACCTTGGACTGAACCCCCCCCCCCCCGTGCTTAACTGAAAACCCAATTTTTTATAGTTTCCAGTGCTAAAGGTACTTGCCAGAGGATGGATCCTGACCACAGAGCTGTTGAGCTAATAAGTCAGCCAGCATTTCATGTGATCAGCCTCTTACCTGATCCATGCGTTGATCTAATGCTGACTGTGAGTATTCATATCGAATTGGTTAACAATATTCTGATTTGATTCCTTGGCCCTGCGGCTAACAGATGACCAGCTGGGCTCAGATAGCTGCCTGCTACAGTCTCAGGACAGTGGGTCCATATGTTGGTCCATAAGGAGCCAGTATCCTGAACTCCGTTTCCTGCCTTCAATGGCTGGACTATTTACCACAATCACAGATCTTATGTTGGCAATCAGTATATCATATTTATGTATAATTTACCAAAAGTAGTCTTTAAAAATGCTATTCTGTGATACTGTCCAGTATGATTAGCAGTAATGCTGCTCGATGACCTTCTTGTGAGGGTATTCATGATTTAAGTTGGTTTTCCCCCTTTATGAAATTGTGACTGATGTGCTACATGTTATTGACTTAGCAGACACTTTCATCCAAGGCACATTTTTGAGAAACTGGGGTCAGACACTTCCTAGAGCAATTGGGGGTTATTGGTCTTGCTCAATGGCTTAATGGCGAATTCATTCTGCTGGGCATGGGGCGTGAACTGGTGACCTTCTCATCACAGACATAGCGTCCTAAACTGTTGATCCACACATCCCCTCCTCCCCTTTTCTTATCAGAAAATTCTTTGCATTGGTGTGAGGGTCACATGTACATTCAGTGGACCCTTTTCTCAAGATCGATTAAACGCTTTCATTGGATATATGTGGTCTCTCTATCTCAGAAAGCTCAACCATAGAACTGCACAATCCTTTCTTTACACAATGATTTTGAACCAGAAACAGCTGTTTGATTTAGCAACTTACCTGGAACGAGACAATCATTACGGCAATCATACAGCATCCCCAGCTGGAAGGGTCTTCCAAGAGCTGCCACTGCCAGGGGCTTACTCGAATCGGTTTCCATAATTTCAGTTCTACACCCTAAAATGTAGGTGTATTTGTTATGATTAATTCATGATTCACTGAGTTTTCCTAATTACATGAAATATTAAATCTTTTAAAATCAATTATTCTGACTTGGGCTTTGAGAGCATCTTTTGGGAAAAACAAAGAATTTTTTAAATTGCATTACGAATTCTTTAAGCCAAAATACTACAGTAAAATGTGTTTAAAAATAACACAAGTCAACAGGTTAAAATCATCAGAGATAAGTTTATGTGGTTTTTGTACTGATTTTCATGCTGATTTCAAATCTGTGTTTAGTTTTTCCCTAGCACGTACAGTTTTTGTAATGAAGCTAGTTATATATTGCATGATAGTTGGTATAATTAGCGACAATCCGGACACAGTATACACAAGAAAATCAAATGCTAAGTGTTTTTGAAGAAACAGTGGTAGCTGACTGACACTGATCATTATATTGATCATCACATTTAATAAAAACCACATGTAAGTCCATTGCAAACTAATATTACTCATAATTCAAAAAGTTGATGTGATTGAACAAAAAACTGAAAGCAGATCTGAAATCTTGGGATTCCAAGTTGAGGTGATTATTTAAAAAAATGCTACAGTAAAAAATTCACCAAAATCTTGGTAAAGTCTTGGAACACTCTGTTATACTTACTCTAACATGGTAATGCCAGATTTTTGGGACGTATAGAAATGAAAGAGAAGGAGCCTCTAAAAATTGCCGAGAAATGCAATCAGACCCACAGGGAATGGAGTTGGATGCCAAGTTTGGGAGGTGATTATTAAAATGCTACAGTTAAATTTTATCTAGACGATTGAAATGAAAGAGGAGTGGCCTTCAGAAACTGATATAAAAATACCTTAATGTGTTGATGTAGTGTATGCACTGATTCCATGTTTAGGAGTTCATTATTGTAAAATGCTGCAGTACATTATTATATAAATCAGCATTTTGGCACTATGTTACACTCACTCTCATCTACTAATGTCAGATTATCTAGACGTTTTGAGATAAAAGAAGAGGAATGTCCTGAAATGAGTTGAGGCCATGTAGTCAGTAATTTCTATGTCAATATAGTTTTAAAACGATGTACACTTGTTTAAAATTGCACATCATTAGCACTCAGTTAGTTAAATTGGCGCTATATTTTCTAAAATAATATATTCGAGAACGGTACTTTAACAAATCCTCATGAACTACTGTCTGCACTCCGTTAAAACGAGTGAAAACTGCCCAGCGCTACTTTGCAAGACATTTAAGTTGGAGCCGAAATCGCGAATAAGTAGCTGGTGAATAAGGAGTCAAGTTCAGCCACCTTTCCAGACACTACACGCCACTCGTGAACACACTTCTAGCAAGACCACCCTCCACCTCCTACAACCCAGCCTGCTGCCCACTTCACCCCCCGCTGCTCCCGTACAATAAAATAAAACTAGAAGCTGCCCCACCGCCGACAATTGACCGAAGGGGGCAATATAACTGATCACGATCCTCCCAGTTGCACGTTCGGAAGGGTATAAGACTTATAAAAATAAAACTTGGATGTAGACAAAGCAGCAGAAATTGCCAGGGATCGTGGGTCCCTACGCACAGTGCGTGTTCTGCGTGTAGGGAGGGGCGGCGGTGATTATATTCATATTGACAGTACTATCTGACTCAAGGGGTATATATGCAGGGATTGACATAAATGGTACTGTACGTACGGAAGTCTGTAGGTACGCAAGTACGCAGTCACCTTTAAAAGCAATACGTGCGGCAATCGATTAATATAACAGCGCAAATACGTACGTGTTTTATGTGCATTTGTGCAGATATGACAAGAAATGACCGTGCATTTTAACATCTATACCGCAAATGAAGTACGAATCAGCATATAAAGGTTGTAATACACGGTAATCTCTTGCCATATCGGAGCGAATGGACATTAAATACGTACGCAATCACGCTGACACGACAGTCGATTGTCGCACATATCGCTTTTAAAGTTGAATGCGTAGTTGCGTACCAGTTATGTCCAGCCCTGTATATTTGAATTTTTTCAGAACAGAACACAAATCCAAGAAAAAATACATTGATCAATCAATGAAAATTTTGCACTTTGCTTAATAATAAACTCTTCTTTAAAATCTCCCTTAAAGATTTCTACTTTTATTTTTAAACTTGAAAACTCCTAAGAAAGAAAACCAAACCAAATCTAGTTTTATAGGGTGTACTATGACCATAATGCATATACTGTACTATCAATGATTATACATCCATCCATTTTCTGTACCAGCCTCTCTGATTCAGGGTTGCAGGCGGGCCGGAACCTATCGGGGAAGCTATGGGTGCAAGGCAGGGAACAACCCAGGATTGGGTGCCAACCCATTGCAGGGTGTGTACCCATGTGCACACGCACACGCTTATGGGCAATTTTGGTATTTCCAATTAGCCTCAGCATGTTTTTGGACTGTGCGCACAAACTAGAGTACCCAGAAAACCCCACGATGACATGGGGAGAACAAGCAAACTCCTCACAGGGAGCCATGGCGGAGACTCAAAGTCTAGTCCCAGAGATGTGAGGCAACAGTGCGAACCACATAAACTTCTTCCTTCAAAACTATGCGACTTGTTCCTTAAAGATTCTTCAGTTAAATTAATAATTTAATTTAATAATTTAATAAAATAAATATTACTTAGCTTCTTACAGAACAAGAGGTACAGAAACCGATACCTGCTTATTGACCACTGGCAACATTTTTTAGCCCAGGCAACTTCCTGAGAGCTTTGAAACATCATTTTAATGCTTAAAATCTAAAATCAACATATCAAACAACAGTTTACTACCATTTCCACTTGTAGAAGAAATCGATGAACTACTCAGTTAGTTACTACTTAATTTCTTATGAATTAGAATATAATAAAAATGATAATTAAACATATATGATGATTAATATATTATAATATGTGCATTTAAAATTTAATATTACATATCTAACTGCGTTCCAGTGTTAAGTGGAACTTCCTTCACAGTTTAAAATCTCAAATGAAAATTTGTTATATTTTGAATTATTTTATAATCTACATATCTCTACCTAAAACCAACAAAAAAAACAAAGTATGTTTTCATATGTGGATAATGTTAATATCGGCACAATTGCATTAAAAATGTGGATTTGACCAACCTACAATAATGACTTGCACTTGTGAAGAACTGGATCTTGTTCTTTCTCTCTGTCAAGCAGAATGTCGATGAGCTGAGCAAAAGTCAAGTGTGAAGAGTCAACTGACAGCAGCCTTTATATAACAGAATACTTTTACTTTCATTCTAAATGGTGCCTGTTGTTCATTATACTTTCAGGGGATTTTTTTATGTATACCCAACCACCACCCCCCCTCTTTGGAGGACAACTTTATTTTTAATTAGCTGAAGAACAGATCAATACATTAACTGAAGCCACTCCAAATCAGCCCACCCCTATGATTCTGTTTGCCAGCTGATTCTTTGTTGGGCAGAGCCAGAAGGAATGAAAGTAGGTATCTGGGGTGTGTAATGCATACTGTGAACATGTGTACGTTTCTAGAAATCCCATTTTATACATCCTGTGCTGGGTGATGTGTGCGCTGTGAATTATCTTACATTGAATTAGATGCAGGTTACTGTTTTTAGTCATAGTGAAGGTGTTCTTGCATATTTGGGTCCAGAATTCAGTGTTTGTTGTAGATGATGGGTCCCTTTCCCTACATTGGATATTAGTACTGTATGTATAATTTTGAGAGAATTTTCTTTGTGTCAGTTATTTTATTAATTTCTTCTACAAGCGGAAAAGGTACTAAACTGTTTGATATGTTGATCTTAGATTTAAGAACAGACTTTATTTGGAGGCATTGGAGGTATGGTTCTTTCCCAGTGTCATAATTTTTGACTAATTGTTGGAAGGTGACAAATGTGTTATTCTCGAAAAAGTGGTGGAGGTGTGTGATACCCTTTTGTTTCCAGGTACTAAAAACGTGGAGTTTTGTTGAGTCGAAAGTCACAGTTGTGCCAAATTGGGGTGTATTTACAAGGTTTTATTGTAAATTTGAAGATTTTGTTGATTTGCCACCAGGCTGTCAAATGAAATTACTCTTTTGTTGAAGCAGTTATGGTGTTTAATGGAGGTGTTTAGAAACGGTAAATCAGAGACTGATATTTATTTACATACTGATCGTTTCATATGCAGGTGGTGGACTTTGGCTGCTCATCAGCAGTACATGCATCATATTTTGGGGAATTGTGAAGAGTGCCTTAGTCATGATAGATAGATAGATAGATAGATAGACAGATAGATAGAGACAAAGTCCATCAAAGAGTCCGTTATCCACGTTGGCCTGTGTAGGGTGGCCAAAGTCCATCAATCAGTCTGTTTTCCATGCTGGGCATTATCAGGTGACCATGAAGGCTGCACTCACAATGATACAGTTCGTAGGTCCCATTCGCAATGCCCCCCCTCCATGGGACTGAATCAGGACTCCAACTCAGATGGTGCCCACCCCAAGTGTCACACCCCACATTCCTTTCCCCTCGTTCTCTCCGTTGTGTGGCTTATTAGAGTTTAAACCTTCCTCTCGTTACAGCCCTCGTGTGGATCACCCCAGGTGCCTCTCGTCTGCTCCCTCGTCAGTCATGTATATAGTGGCTCCCTGTGTCAAGCTCCCCAGTCCAGTCATTAATATTGCTTCCTGCATGTGCTCCCCAGTGTGCCCTGTGCCCTTACCTGATCCTCCCTACCGCGTTTTGACCCCTCGTGGTCCTTTTCCTTTGCTGTGCTTATTATTTTTGTTTTGATGTAATAAAACCCCGTTTGCTTTTCCACACACCTGCCTTTGCCTCCATTGTTCCTTGTATCATGACACCGAGCACCACCCAGACATGTGGGAAGGCAGAAAGCATGGATGGTCAGGACATGAGTTGACACATTAATGGATAAGCATAGTAAATAAAAAAATGAAATGTATAGCAGCACCAGCAGCCATAGTCACGGTGTCTTATGTGGTTGTAGGTAAGCTAAACTGAAGTACTAGGTCTGAAGTAATAGGTCTCTTGTTGAGATTTAAAGCCTGAGACTGAATCAGCATCCCGAACATAGGCTGGTAAACCATTCCACAATACAGGGGCCCTGTAGTAGAATGCTTCACCGCCAGCTGTCACTTTATTTGTATGTGGAATGACAAGGAAACCAGCATTCTGTGACCTGAGTGGACAAGGCGGCTTGTAAACTTGAAGTAATTCTGTCAGGTAGGCAGGAGCTAGACCATTATCTATCTTATATGATAGATAGATAGACAGACAGACAGACCAAATTGTAAAGACGTAATGTAAGAATGTAAATTCCTTAGAGGATCCATGCTGCTAATTCAGAATAGTAACCATTACACTTAAAAGTGAATTTAACAAACATTTTACACTTTAATATGACATATGAACCTGACCACGAGCAACACTGAATTGGCCTACGGGGAGGCTGGCAGAATGGTGTTACGGCAATAACCTCTCCCTTACTGTCAGTAAGTAGAAGGCAGACATTGTCCTCATTTACAAAGAGGCTGTGGAGAAGGTCAGCAGATGTAAGTTACTGGGAGTCACCAACAGAGACAGCATTACATCAACACAGCAGACATCTGCAGTAATTATGAAGGCTGCCAGTGTCTTTACTTTCCCAGCCAGCTGTGGTCAGCTCAGGACCACAGAGCCGTACAGAAGATGGTGAGACCTGCTCAGGCCATCAGCAGGACACATCTTCCCCTCCTTCAGGATATTTTTACCAAACACTGTAGCACAAAGGCAGGCAGCATTGATAAAGACTCCATTCACCCTGTACAGCCAAATTTCTCCCTCCTCCCTTCAGGGAAACAGCACAGAGGCATCAGCACTCAAACCACAAGGTGCAGAAACAGTTTCTGTCCGTCAGACAAAAGGCGATGCAACAGATGCAGATTGTATGAAGTCCTGGGAACCTTAAAATAAACTTCTGGTCATGTGTAAACTGTATTTATCTTTACTGTTCTCACTGGATGGCTCTATGGGTAAAGACTCTTTGGATGTGACTGGAAGGTATCTGGTTCAGATCCCCTACCTGGTACAGTGATTTCACCATTGGGAGCTTGAACGAAGCCCTTAACACAAATGGTTCCATGGACGATGTCTAATCCTCACTTGTACTTTGCTTCGGAGCAAAGTGATGGCTAAATAAGTAAAGAATATCTGTGTTCATTGTGTAGTGTTAATGTCTGCATTACTGTTCATGGTGTAAATATCCGATTTTCATTTTTCAGGTCATTTCATTGATGCTACCATTTGTTGTTATTCTTTGTTAACTGTCTGTAGGAGGTCTGTGAAACTGAAAGCTAGAAGTAATCTTTACGTTGCAAAAATAAGGTAAAAGTGGCTAACGAAAAATATATGGTGAGGTAAAATAAAATGTAGTCAGTTACACCCTCTGAAAATATGACCAATCACGGTCATGTATCACTGCCAATAAAAAAGCAAAAACACAGACAGAAAACACAGACAGAAAACAGTGTAATGCCTTAGATATTCAATGCTTTGCAGTCACATTTTTAAAGTGATCTTGTTTATATCCAAACTTGACAAGACGTTGTACTTATCTGAGAAATATGTTCAGGTGTTGAAATAAACCGGCCCAACCCAGTTCTGTGGTTGCGAGGTGACTAGATACACAGGAAATCGACATAATTTCTGTTCCACCTAGCAAGACAGATGCACAGACATCAGTCAGCGGAACATGCTGCAACTATGCACAGCAGGAACTTTTTATAACACTTTATATGAATGCCATGTCTATAAGAATCTATTAACATTTTTCAGAACCCATTTTAATGCATTGATAAATCATTATAAACATAGCTATGAATATTTATAAAAAGGCAAAAACTTCCTGCTTCTGGTGACAATTCGAGCTGCTGCATTTTGAATACTCTGCAAGGTGTTTAATTTGCAGCGTGTGCTCCCATACAACAGAACATGACAGTAGTCTAACCTACTGTACACAAAGGCATGTATCAATATCTCTGTGTCTTGAATAGTAAGAAATTGTCGCAGGTTGGTGATGTTGTGTAGCTGTAGGAAGCACGCCTTCGATATTGCATTCACATGTGAATTGAATGAGAGGCTTGTATCTAAGATGACATCCAGGTTACGGGCTGAGCTGCTGAAGGAAGAGTTCAGCCCTTTGGAGGGCAACTTTCCCTCACAAACCCCTGCTTCCCTTCTCAGCTACCAGATGTATCTTGTTTTCCTTACTCTGACATTTCCCCCTAACTCGTGCCAAGTCAGCGTGCTCCACAGCATGGTCCCTCCAGCACGTTTCCTCTCACAAGTTCACAAGAACAAACAGGATCCTCTTGCCTGAGGCCTAAGACAAAACAACAATCGCACAATCCACTCATCGCACCTAACCTTTAATTTTTCTTCCACACTTGTACTTAGCTTGATAAAACTGACATGTAACAATATCTCGTCACTTAAGCATCATCATTCCTTCAACCATTCACCATCGTTGTTTTCTCCCTTGATCCACACCCCTAGGTGATAAGTTTGTCAATCATCTCTTTTACTGTTTGGTCCCTAGGTCGAACATAATTGTGGCTAGATGGTTAATAATATATTTGTCCTTCAATATAGTGATAAGCTGCAGCACTAATAAAGTGCATATTCATATATCAAAGGCTAACAAAATAGCTAATATATACAGAATCTTCTAAGTCAACACAAGGTGCTAATTCATACTTGTTTTCCATCACATTGTGCACAGAGGTAATTGGTCTGCATTCTCTGAAGGTTACAAAATCACTCTACACAGTTTACATCAGCTTCTTATAGAGTCCTAATGATTACATTCTCTATGTGTTATGTAGGGCTAAATAATATTCCATAGTTTTATTGGATTAACAATGTATATTTAAACAGTAACATGTTTTATTGATTATAACCATATAGTTAGCGCCATAGAGACACTTTTTAATGATTATGACCATATACTTAGCAATATATTTAGTAACAACATATTTAACAGGCATGATTTTAATCATTACCAAGATAAATCACAAATACTAGGGATTTTGCTTTACTAATATGCATTTATGCATGGCCAGTAGACATACCCCCTGCAGTTCAAACCAGGTAATTTTAATTTAATTATCATTGTTGACACACCACAGCAAAATGTGTCCTCTGCATTTAACCCATAAGTGACATAGCAGGGGGCAGCTAATTCAGTGCCCAGGAAGCAGTACCTTGCCCAGGACACCTCAGTAGTGCCTTGCTGGTCAGGGATTTGAACCCATAATTTTTCAATGACAAGTGCGCTTCCCTAACCATTAAGCCACCACTGCTTCGAGTGACCAGAGTGATCCTCTGAAGCTAAGCAGATTTGGGCCTGGCCAGTACTTTGATGGGAGACCAGCTAGGAAAGCTGGGTTGCTGTTGGAAGAGGTGTTGGTGTGGCCAACAGGTTATCCCAACCTGTGGTCTGTGTGGATCCTAATGCCCTAGTGCAGTGATGGGGATACAATAAAAATGTTGCCCCTATATCTAACTGGTGAATTCTCCCCTGCCCCTTCACCACCTTAGCTACTGTGTGGTGAATGTACTGGGTCAGAATGGCTGCCATTGCATCTTCCAGGTGGGGGCTACACAGTGGTGGTGGTTGACATGGCTCATGTCCTCATTGCTTCTGTAAAGCGCTTTGGGTATTAATTGCAATCCTAATTATATGACACATAATCCAAAATTCCAGGCACAGACTGCAACAGTTGCTATAGATTCTACAATGCTGAACAGTTATATTTGGAGAATTGTTGGTAACTCTTAGTAAAAAGGCTATGTACAGTTAACAGGGGCCCTCTCTCAATGCACTCTGCACAGTGATCCATAGTTCTTCTAGCAGCAAACAATATTACTAATATGCTCTCTATTAAAGCATTACATCTGTTGTTTTATCCATGCTAAAGTATGGCAGTATATTAAAAAAAATCATACCATACAGGAAATTAAAACCAGAGCATTGAGAGAATGAGAGAGACACTGTGAACGAGTGCGTGGGTGTCTGCCTGCGTCTGCATGCAGGCCGAGTTGAGCGTGCACAGAGTGGAGATGTTACTTGCAGAAGTCCCTCTGCATGCTCAGGAATGAAGCACAAAGAAAATGCCGAATTGTTTGAGATAAGAGATTCATGCTCCTCCTCCACCCCCCAGGGCAGGCACTTTATAAATGTGACAGCTGGTTTTCAAGCACAGAAATCTCATGCGACTCATGAGCCAAGCTACTGGCTAAGGCATCATCATCATGAAGGAAACCCTTAATAGCCATGCAGCAGTAGGCCAGGTCCACTGTAGAGCCAGCATTCTTCAATCCTAGGAGTTAAATAAGCTATGAATTTAGGATTCTAGAGCAAGGATATGTTAAATTTCCACCATGACGCCCAAGAAACCAGGGAAGGTAGAGAAGAGAAACACACTTGTGATCAGGTAGAGAGGAGAAAAGCAGAGAAGCATTAGTCACAGCAGAGGCTAGGGAATGAGAAGCAAACTCATAAACAATACGAGACTGTACCTTGAAATGCAAGGAGAATAAGGAATATTCTCTGGCAGAAGGGTTAATTGAGCTGAATCGATCAAACTGAGCTCATCCGCAAATATGCATGAAGAACGAGTAGACGGGGGTACTCACCTACCTAAGAGAGGAAGAGATTTATGTAATGCGTGGTCGTGGACAACACTGGCATCCATTCCAATGATTACTTCATTCAATTTAAGCCGGGTTAATTTAACTGAACTTCTTTCTCTGTTGGCTAAGAACAACCGTTTGTCAATGTGGATATAAGCAATATCACTTTTTAAATGTGACTGAAAAACATGGAACTTCAGAGGCATTGCATTGTCCGAGCATTGCATTTGTTCTGTATTACAGTGCAATAAGCTTGATGACCAACAATGGCACATGGGATTTTTTTCTGACATTAAAAATAACATTTTTGTAAGCTGAGAAAATCCAAATGTAGTATGATAATAGAAAAGTGTTTCCAGTCAAGGAACACTTTTACTTTTACACTTTTTTTTTGGCAGCGGTAGGTGACTGATGAGATATCTTTTCAAAACACGTAACTGACTTCTTTTTAACCTCACTGTATATTTTTCATTAGGCATTTTTACCTTATTTGTACAACATAGAAACTGCTTCAAGCTTTCAGTTTCACATACCTCCTACAGACAGTTAACAAAGGATAACAACAAATGGCAGGCAGATAAAAATGCATTGAACATTAGTCATGTACAGCATGAACTAATAATGCAGATACTAGCACTACACAATACAAATAAACGTTTTTTATTTATCAGACACTTTGGTACAAAGCGACATACAATTGAGGACTAGCAAGGGGAACCAGCAACTTTCTAACCCCGACAAAAAGTATTAACCCCTAGAGCCATCCAGTGAGAATAGTGATGACAAATACAGTGTGTAAATGAGCTGCAGTTTATGTAGTGCTTCATATAATCAACATTTGTTGCATCGCCTTTTGTCTGACAGACAGAAACACAGTACCCAGTGGAAATATATGTATGTGCACTTTTATTCACATTGAGTTACAGGAATTGCACCATTTTCTGAACTTTACATTAATTTTTTTAAGCTTAATATCAACATATTTATATGTTCTTTTTCTGGAGAACAGCAAATGTCTTTATGATACTAGCTGTTGGAACCAGGCCATGCCAGAGCGTATGTGAAGAAACCAGCTGACCATGGCCCTCTGGTGGACATTAATGTAAATGCACATAATGTATTTGAGCATGGTTGCTTTTTCCTTTGTGTTATGCTGCCTAATGTAGTCACATTATTACTATATAATCCAGTTCATGTAAAAGGGGGAGCACAGTGGCTTGTGCCCTTTATTCCGTGTGTGTGCAGAATATAGATGTTTTCCCCTTGTTTGTGTTGTGATGTTCCTCTCGTAATAAATAAACATCTCCTTAAGTGAACAATGCATGCTGGATGACTGAATGTCAGTGAGCCCTGTGATACTGGTATCCCACTCAAGGTGTCTCCCCTGTACATTCCACTGGATAACTGATTATGGAAGATGGATTGGTGATAGTGAGCCCCGTGATACTGGTGTCCCACTCAGGGTGTCTCCACTGTACATTCCACTGGATAACTGATCATGGAAGATGGATTGGTGATAAAGACAAGGAAAAACAAACTTAATATTATGATTATTACATTATTTGTTAGAAAAATTGCTGACATTAAAAATTAATTGTAATTTTTAAATCTATTTCACGTGACAGTATTTTTTTGTACAGTCATTCACCATCCACTCTGTTGTACTGCAAATATGTCATCACATCAAATGATTAAATAGGCTAAGCCTGTGTGCCTGTAATTACAAGGTCACCAGTTCACACCCAGCCTCAGCATGTCTGCGGGTCCTTGAGCAAGGCCCTTAACCCCCAGCTCCCTGGGTGCCCCAACAGGCGGCTGCCCTTTGTGGACAGCTTACTCTACAAAGAGCAAGCTGAGGGAGGTGTAAAGACAATTTCCCCATAGGGGCAATAAGGTATTGATTATTATCATGATTAGGCTTACTTAAAATTATGGAATGATTCCTTCAGTATTGTCAAATTTATCCTGTCTAGGAGCATGAGTCAGTGATGATTAGCCGTCATTTACGGCTCACCATTTAAAAGCAGAATCTCAGACCGTTGTACCTGGTCTCCATATAACTTGAACAGTTTTGGGTCTAGTAATTTGGTTATAAAATGTAGCAATTTAAAGCCTTTTTAATCAATGGTGGTAACGCAAACTCTTTATTGTGGGAAGGTCAGGGAGCCACGCTACCCAATGAACATACATGTACCTGCACATTTATTTACTTGTTTTACATGCACTTACAGTACAGGAAGATTTAAAAATTAGGCGGGCTTCACCGTAAACTGCACAATTTTCTGACCTTTACATGAACTTTTTAAAAAATAAGTATCTACATACTTAGTACTGTAGTTCTTTTCCTGGAGCGGAGTAAAAGTCTCTGTGATGTTAGTTTTCAGAAACAACTCATGCTAGAGTTCATCTGGAGAAACCTGTTGACTGTAAACATTAATGTAAATGCCCTCTGCTGGACATCAATGTAAATGCATGTACTTGATTTGTTGTTTAACTGCTTTTCTTCAAGTACTATATGACCCTTATTACATGTACTGTATAATCCGATTCACATAACCTAGACAGCACAGTGGCTTCTACCCCTGGCTCCATGCACGTGTGAAATTTGCGTGTTCTCCCCGTGTTTGTGTTGTGATGTCCCTCTTGTAATAAACACAAGTGTATGCAGGTGAGCCCTGTGTTGAACTGGTATCCCAGTCTGGGGTGTGGAAGATGGATGAAAAATGTTGATAAGTAAAATCAAAGTTTAAAATCAATTTTAAAAGACAGTAATTTGTTGTACACAGCACAGTCAGCATTCATTCTTATTGTACTGAAAACATTTAAGTATATCGAATGATTATCACACTGATATAGATTAAGGTAAATACATCTCCTATCCAATTTAATTTCAATACTACATTCCACATTAAGTTCAGCTATCAAGAGAAACAAATTAAAAAACAAAAAAAAATACACCCACTACATACAAATTCTTCTGACAAAGTAACATTTTAGATTTGAAACTCATTGTTTTCAAATTCCCAAGAGATCACAAATAAAAAATAAACTCAAACAGCCCCATCCCCACATGATAACTCTATTTTAAGGATTCTGATTTATGACGGTCAGTGATTGTTTAAAAGGAAATCCAGGCCTGCCTCCCTCATTAAGAATGGGATGATTTTTGGTTCAGGTGCCCATATTATTAAATGAAATTTTCATTCAGTTGTTCACCAAAACAGCAGGCCTTTTACTATGAGTATAACTGAAACTATTTTAGCACAAAACACAATATACCACCACATCATAACTTTATAATGTAAGCAGCAGTACAGAATCGAGGAATCATTGAAAGACGTGGCAGCCATAATTTTAAGTGGCTGACAACAGTAATTTTTTTGTCTTTTGAAATTCTATCTTCACTCAAATATCATTCATGATTGCAATGTTTGAAATTCACACTTTTTCACCTTGTGAAGAAGGATATGAACCCTTTGATTACCTTACAAAATGTATTTTGTTCTTCTTGTCTGTCTGTTTTTGCTTTATACATCCTTGCCTCGAGTGGTGAACGTTCTTCTTTATTGTTGACCTTTTGTATGATCACTGCTTGTTCTTTCATAGCTTCAAGTGACTGAATTTGCTGCATGAACCCAGGTTTAGCTTCTGCCTGTTCACTCTCAATCAGCAAATCAATGTATTCTGGTGTGGAAAGTGGGTTGGGCTTTAAAGCAATTTCCTGTAGTCGAGCTAAACACCTTTGTGATGTTTCCATTAGTTCCAGTACTATATCTTGAAGATACTGAATTTCTTTCTCTTGTGTTTTAATTATTTCTTCAGCTGACATTTTCTTACCAAATGCTTGCGCATACTTTGATTTAAGCTCTTCAGATGTTCTCTTTTCTTTCACCTTTATATACTCCCATTTGTACTTCTGGTTAAAATGCACATACCAGCGACATTTGCCAGCACACACTCTGCAGTTTCCTTTGGAGATAATGGCAGCACAACGTCCCTTATCCTTATCATCTGAAATAGTACGAGGATAGTGGCAGGTGACAAAAAGATCATTTTTTGAATGTTGATTAAATAGTGATATAATATTCGCATTTTTACTATGCCTGCTCCATGTTTTCATTGCCAGTTGTGACACCTTCTCTTACAGCCGCTTTTTATAAAGAGATCAA